>JAJHUR010104642.1:0-22972 GCA_027495735.1 Lutjanus campechanus | reverse complement strand
TTTAAATAATATATTTTATTAATATGAAATGATAATGATTGTTTCACAGTTAAATAATAGGGTACGAGTGCTCGCTGTGTGTCGCGGTCACACGGGGTCGAGCTAGTCGGGTCGGACTCGGGGAGCTGCCGCTTAGCTTATTAGCCTAGCTGATTAGCAGGCTAGCTCCGTTGCTCTGAGCTAAGTGGGCGTGTTCTCCGCCGGCTGACCCTGACTGACCCGTAGAGTAACCGCCTCCCCGCCAAATATGGAAAGTACACTCCCACTAAAATCCAAGATGGCGCAGTTCAAATGCCCATGATTTGGTCACAAAAACGACTCCCCAAAACCAATGGGTGACGTCACGGGTGCTACGTCCATGTTTTATACAGTCTATGGTTTAAACCTATGTTAATTTATGTATTTTTTATAAGATTAACTATACTGTTACTACGTAACAAGGAGCATTATGACAGAGGAGTCCTATCACACACACTACTGAGGTAACCCACTATGCAACACATAAAAAAGATTTGTAATAATATCCCACAGAAACAGTTTAAATGATATTAACGTTAAGTAGTTAAAATGGCGACTCACCCGTCATGAATAATGTGGCTACTCTACAATGTTCTTTGCAGCAAAGTTGAAGTCAGTAAATAAATCCACTTTTCAAACGCAGGTAAATTGCCAACGACATTGAATAATCCTTCTCCTTGCATGAATGCAGCTGAAGCATCATGTTTCGTTACTTTCTGTAGCTTCTTTCTTGCGCTCCACGGTGAAGTTTCTTGAAATCCGCCATGATGACAGTTGCTGTCCTGATTCACCTCTGTCCGCTTCTTGGCCTGTAGCTTACCTTAAAATTGTCAAAAACCCCCGACAAACGCAAAACTATCAACTAATAACGCCATTTTACAACTAAGGGTTTTAAAATTAGAGCTATGAACACTTGTTAACATATTTTTAGTGATTTTTGGGCCCCTTGCAGCGCCTGGCGGTGCGGACTCCATCTCAGCCGTTAGCGTTTGTCCACAGGTGTTGCATCCTGTTTTGTAACCCTTCACATTCTGTGACCTGAACAGGACGTAGGCTATAACCTTTCCGGGCCACCGTAAATTTATTATAAATTATTTCTCCATTTATTTATCCTATCTATTTTCCCCCCATCATATCACATACGCATTTCAGTAGATATTGGCAAAAATCACAACATTAGCATAGCTTTGTCTGTAGTGCCCGAATTTAGCTTAGCATAAAAACTGGAAACCGGGAACAACTAGCATAGCTCTGCTCAAAGGTTACAAAATCGGCCTACTAGCGCTTCTAAAGCTCATCCGTTAATTTGATATTCCTCGTTTATTTAGTCAGTACAAAAACCGATGTGTAAAAGCAAGAATTAGCTGTTTTACTGACGCTATGTATCTGACTATTTCCTGGTTGGGACCAGTGAGGCAACCAGTGACCTGTTTATCAGCCTGATGCTACCATTCATTTCATCTGTCAACAGACAAATATGTAGGCTATCTGTCAGTTAGAAAGCTAATAATCACATTTCCCAAAATGTCAAACTATTCACTCAGGATACATACGTTCCCACCTGTGTTTGATCTTTGTTGACTTCCTGTGTGCATTCTGAAAGTTAAATTCATTGTTTGTAAAATAACTGTCACACATTTTCTGCCAATATTTTATTTGCATGTTAAATCACATATATATACACATTAAATTTAAAAAAAGCACATAAAATATGAAATTATTACATTATAATATTCAAGCACATAGGTTAACATATTTACAGTAGCAATTATATCACATTGGCATTAGCTAATATGTCTTGTCTTGATGAAATAAATAAGTAAATAATCACGAAAAACAAACAAAAGGTTGGCATAACCACTCCCCAAAAGAGAAAGAATAATAGTAAATCATTGCACAATAATTTTGATACAATTTTTTGTATACACAGAGCATACAATTATTAAAATAGATTATTATAAATTAATTAATTCAGCTATCAAAGTAGTTTGGTAATCAGACAGAAATGCATTTTCCCCATTTTTCATTAATTCTATACATACTCTGCAAGTATTTTGCACAACAGTATATTTTGATGAGGGGTTTAAATAAAGGCAGGGACTTCCACTTTTACATAGTTTGCATGTGCTGACAGTGGTTTTCTCTGAACAGGTGTCTTTACTAATTCATGTGTCAAAGAATCATAGACAAAATATTTTGTAGTAATAGCTCTAATGAGTCAGCAGGTGGTGCTATTTGTCTCAGTAACTTTCAGGAAACTCTCTTTAAAATCTACATTTCTAAATGACTTTTCCTGAAAGGAAAACCTCTGATTTTCCAAGGGCTCAGCCTCAGTACATTGGGTGCATACTCTGCCAAGTGAACAATTGAGGTGCCCTGAATATGTATTTTTTTTAAATATAAAATAAACTATTAGTCTTCCTCGGGCTTCTCTGTCCCTGATTCTGAGTCTGTTCTTTGATAAAGCGTAATTATTTTGCTGTTGTGTAGTTTTTTCCATGTATCCTTCTCCAGGATGTAGTCGTGGTTGAGGTAGAAAATAACATCAGTTTTATTATCCTTCTCAAAATAGTAGTTAGAGTATTTCTCGTAGTCTTCAGTCATGAATCCATATGCACTTACCTAAGAGTGACAAAAACAGAGAACAGGGCTGATTGAGAAAAACTCATACCAAGAAAAGGTTTGTTAAAAGTAATGTTTGATATTGTTGATATGTTTGAAACACACTTCAGTTTCTTAGAGAAGATTGGTTCCACTTTCATGTCTGTCCAAAAAAGATAAGCTGCAGCCAGCAGACGGTTAGCTTTAGCTTGGCATAAAATCCACAGAATTGCATCAATTGTTACAATTCAAGGTTATAGAGAATGAAATATTACATTATTATGCTGTATTTATTTTGACATTCTGTGTCCTGGTTTTTAGCATATTTCTGTTTGTTTGTTTGTTTGTTTGTTTCTATTTTTAACTTTATGCTTTATGTTAACTTAATCTTCTTTTTGTCTTGATTTTACTGGCCTTACTGTTTGGTTTCTATTGTTATAGTGCTTTTATGATTATTATGATTTATGACTATTATTATTATTATTATTATTATTATTATTATTATTATTATTTTATTATTATTATTATCATCGTTGTTGTATTGACAATGTTGTGTATACACCTTCCCATGGCATAATTAAAAGTTCACAAGTTTCATCTGAATGCATCAATTTAACATGTTTATAGTGAGTTTTAGAGGTGCTGGTCGGCAGCTGTTTCCTCCAGTTTCCAGTTTTTATGCTAAGCTAAGCTAATCACCTGCTGGTTCCGGCTGTATATGTATTTAATAGACAAACATGAGAGTGGCATGCAAAGTGACAGCAAACTGCTGAACCATTGTTTAAAAAAAATAACAAACTATACCAATTAGAGTCGAAGTCTAAATTACTGTACACTGTATACTTCATGTTTATATGGGCATGAATACCTATAGGGGTTATGTGAAGTTTAAGTTATATTAACTTACAATGTCACAGGTGTGCAGAGCCAGGAAGACAGTGAATGCACCGTTGCTTGGTCTGATGCTCTGCCAGTCTGAAGAGTTTAGACTAGGAGATTTTAAGAACCTGTGGGCACAGAACAACGACACATACAAAAAAAATCTGTCTTTTTATCATGTTTTGTGCATGGATTTCTGCATGAAAAGGGATATACAAGTAAAGTTATAATTATTATTATTATCATAAAAAGTTTGGGTGGGATTATGAAAGGACCTGTTCTGCACGTATCTGAGGAAATCCTGGTGCAGGACGTAGAAGCGGGTCTCATTGTACTGCCCACCATAGTACTTCCTTGGCCTGGAGGGTTAAAAAACAGAAGTCAGTGATGGTAATGAAAGAATGATGAAAACTGGGCTTTGTTAGTTCTTGTCTGTACAATGCGTTTACGCTCTGTTGGAAAGAATGTCCCTGAAGTAACATTGTTTTCAGGCTGACTCAGGAGTTAACCTGCTGCTGTTTTTGTTGGCAGGTGGTAACATGTGGGTGGATATCAGCCTTGTCAGTGTCAGTGCGCTGAAAATGTCAGTAAATGATCCATTTTACTGAGTTTGAAGTGTGCCACTCAAGTTATTCTAGATGCTTTCAGAGTTTGGAGAGTAAAACTTTAACACCTCCATTAAGAGGTATGTTTTCGGTTTGATTTGTTTGTCTGTCAACCAGCAGGATTACTGTAAACCGACTTGCCCAATTTTCATGAAACTTTGAGACGGGGTGTAGCCAAAGACGAGCCTGTTAAAACTCTGGAGCAGATCTGAATCACGGGGCGGATACAGAAATGATTTTTCACTTTCTTAAACATAGGTCAATTGTAACACCTACAGGAATAGATAAGATGCGAAAAGATAAGATAAGCTTGCATCGCATCTTTTAAATTGATGAATATGTGTGTAAAAAAAAACTTCACCTCTCTGTATGTGTTGTTGTGTTTGTGTGTCTGTGTTGTTTGTATATTAGTCACTACTAATTATATATATTGAGTTGAGATTCACCGTTTGTTGTGATATTGGCCCCGTGAGACCCGTTTTCCTTTGAGAAGACCCTCAAGCCAACGAAAATCTCTCAGCCCCTCAGGAATCATCACGTATTTTATACCCTGTCAAAAGGAAGAGGATACAGATGAATGTGTGTGTGTGTGTGTGTGTGTGTGTGTGCTTGTGCGACATAAACCACTGCATTATTACACTCTTGTCTAGTTTGAGTACCTCGTCAGCTGGGACGGATGTGTATCCGAACTTCTTGAACAGACGCGGCGACATAGTGATGGAGTGAGCCGTGTGGATGTACACCGACGTTCTGTTTCCCACGTCTTCCTCAAATCCTTTGATGATCGCACCGTTCATCCTGCCGCACAAACACATCCAGATGTGTGAAGAGCCCTCATAAATCCACATGTGGTTGAATTCTATATGATACATACAAAGGATCTGAATCCAGTTTATTTCATGATCACACACACACACAAGGTCTGACTGGTTGTCATTCATACAAGGCAAACAGGTAAGTTAAAAACACAGCTGGACAAAGAAACATACATACAGACCTATATAGTAACATCTGGTTACACACCGTTAACTATATATACAAGGAGGGACTGAGCATATATGCATAGCTTTATCCGAGCACAGTCACATTTTCCAGGTCTTGAAATAAAAAAAGAGGAACTAGAAGACTTCACTCACTAGAGTGTAGATCATGCCAGGCAACAGATGGTGAAGCACCTGCTGCAATGCAACCAAAACCAGCAGATGCAAACAGCAGAGATTTGCATGACTATCACATATAATGTCTCTGGCTGAAACAAGATTTCAAATTGGAGCTGTTGTTGATCACTTGTGTAATTTTCCTCACAATTAGCATATGAATTCACGGGTTATGGCCAAAAATGTGTTTAGTGAGGTCCCCTTAACCTTTGACTTTTGGCCATCAAAATCTAATCAGTTCATTCTTGAGTCCAAATTGACATTTTGCAGGTATAGTCATTAAAAAACAAAATAGGTTTTTCAAAAAAAAAAAAATTGTAGTAAAATTGTAATCAAGTAAAATGCAAGATTGGCTCCGGACAAGATGCAGATCTGCTGATCACACATGCACACACACAAACAATTGCATAAAGGGCTAGTTTACGCCTGGCAGAAATAATGACCCATTATTTATATATAACGCATGAGGGGGCTGCACAAAATATTTCTGAGGGCTATTGGTTCGCACACTGGGGCGCACTTTGAGAATCCCTGCCCTAAATCTTACACATTGGACCGTTAAACTTTATTTTCTTTTTTAAATATATAAATATGAGGGCAGCTGGGTAGAGAGCAACTGTGCATAAGCCAGTAGCAGCAATTTAACTGTTTTTTACAAACTACAACAACATACAAAAAAGAGGATGGCGCTCCCATGTTGACCCACTCTGAACAAATTCAACATGACCATCCACAATATTTACATCCATCCACCCTGACATGCTTGACTCAGCCTGACAGATGGTTTTAGTCGATTGTTATCAGTGGGTCGGCCCAGCTCACTCAAATGACAATAGATCGCAGTGTAGGTGCTCTACACTGACTAATAAAGCAAATATAAAAATAGGCTACACATCTGCTCTCCAGCCAAACACCTGATAAAAACAGTAACAGTAGAAGAAGAGGCTTCATGACTGACTGCCGACAGAGAAAATAGCCTCACACAGTTGGTAGGTGCAGTTCATGCATCAGTTGTGTCCTCATGGGAACTCTACATGGCCAAACAGGCCTATTGTCTAAATCCTCGGGTATGACTAGTGCTGCTATAACCACCGCAGACAGATGTGAAGCAAAGACATGATTATAACTGGCACAGTGATCTTTAATCTTTAAAATCTCTTCCATTAATTACCTGCCAAATTGTTTGGAAACCTCATTCCCCGCCAGTTTGGGCCTAGCAAACAAAATCAACAGGTTTGTTCTCTCCTTTTTTTTTCTTACCTGAAAACATAATCGTGAGCATCAATTTCTTTCCCCATTTTAGAGCCATTGAGGATCCCTGCAGTGCCCACCACAGCACAGCGCACACACCCGTCACCGCTTGGTTTTGGAAGGAGCAGCATCTCTTTTGGCTTTGGGATCAATTTCACCGAAGGCATCACATCTGCAAAACGAGCAAAAAAACAACAACCCTGAAGTGTGCGTGCAGGATGCAAAACAGTGTATAAAAAGAACATTTTCTGCAAGAAAACTCACTGGTATATTGCAACATTTGGTTTGCTGGGTTGTTGCTCACAAGTATTTGCAAGTATTTTGTACTTAAAGGACCAGTGTGTAGAATTTAGTGGCATCTTGTGTTGAGCTTTCTAAGTATGATTAAGTCAACAGACCTAAAATTCTGAGCAACCTTCCCCCCTCATTCTTCACAAGGAAAATAAAAAGCTTAGTTTAAACTTCACCTAGTTGTAATGAAAGTGTTTACTAAGAGGAGAGATACGTACAACTAAATATTAACAGGTTTCCATCACATAAACAAGTTCTGATGCAGTAGTTGTTAAAAAACAGCCAACTGTTGGCTAAGCTAACGTTAGCTTGCTCATACCTTATATGGTCAACATATCAGAAGGGATACTAGATTATACGGTAATTAATAATGATTTTAAATTATATTTCTCCAAAACAATACACAATACACCTAAAGTTATACCAATAATTTCGGCTAAACTAAATAATAGCCTCAGGTATGTTAGCATAATGGATATTTTCCACATATTTGAGACTGCTAGCATACTGCTAACTCTGAAACACAAGTACAAATCTGGGTGTTTTAATACATTTGGCTCCTAAAACTCTAATATTAGGATGTTGTGTTACAGCTTGTGATGCTACGGTGACTTCTTGATAACATGGTGAGTTTCTTTTGGTTGGATGGCGCTATAGATTTTTTCCAAGCAACTTTTTTTCCTTACTAGCGTAGATCTTGCTCAAGTTTTACTGTTGCAGCCCTACAGAAGCCCTGCCATTATAAGGGGAAAAAAATTGCCATGATAAGTCATAATTATGAGATAAAAAGTCATAGTTATGAAATAAAAAGTATGAAAAAAATAAGATAAAGTAGAAAAGCTAACAAAAGTAAAAGACAATGTAGAAATTGTGAGATTAAAAGACATAATTATCAGATAAAAAGTCAATATGAGATAAAAAATTACAACTTTTCATCTCTTAATTTCAATTTTTAATCTCATAATTATACATAATCTGAAAAGACTTTATAATATAACAATGTTGACTTTTTATTTTATAATTTCAGCTTTTTATCTAACAGACATGGGTTTCCACAGAAACCAAATTTTAAACATGTCTAAAAATCCACATCCTTGAACGTATCACAGTTTTGGTTTTGGTGTCAAATGATGGGATGAGCAGTTTGGCAACATCCAGATGAGGGAAAAAGAAGAAGGAGAAGAATTACAAGTATTTAAGATAAATACATGTTACATACCAACCTCACAGTCATTATGAAATACAGTAATTTGACACACTTGGTATCTTTCTCAGACAGACGCAGACCAACACTTACCATCATACTCAAGTCCCATAAAACCAAAAGGGTTGGTAAAATGTGAAAGCCGATTCCACTCGCTCATGTTGATGTTGTCTTTGTGCAGAAACAGACGTATGTTGGGAAGGAAAGACTCCCTGAAGCTCTCATCCTCAGAGTTTTGCAGAGACTGGGCACACGTCTGAGGATGCAGGATTAAAATATTGAATTATAAAAATAATTTAAAGATAGAAAATGTGATTTCCATCATGTTCATCTGGCTGAAACCATCGACTTTTTCAGCTGAAGAAACAGCAGGTGACAGAGAAGCTAAACAGGCAGAGAAATCAGTCAGTAGTCATTCAAATGATATTAATCTTTAAGTTAAAGGTGGCTGTACAACTGCATGAACACATAGAAGGGGAAAGCAGGCAGAAAGTCCATGCAGGTCCCACCACCAACAACAGCACAGGTGATTATGTGGAGACACCAGGTATGTTTACCCACTCCCACAAAGCTGATATATTTGAATCTTTTCTTGTCATAACTTGCTTACAGTGTCTCTGGGTGGGGCATCCTGGTTATAAACATCATCAAAATCCCACTGAGGAAGCTTGTCAAAGGATTTTCCAGACAGGACGGGCATCGGCGTCTCAGCCACAGTGGCGTGTGTGGAGGCGTTTGTTTTTTGATCCGTTTTTAAGGTTTCCACCGGGTTTGCTTTGGAGAAATCAGCGACTTTTGCTTTTTGTGTTGCGGTGACCTCTCTGGGAGGTAGAGTCGAGTTTCCCTTTTTATCCCAGAACTTAAAATGACTGATAAACGAGCTGGCTTTATATCTGTGTCTGTTTTCTTTTGAGAAAGATGTCCTGCTGGGATTGAAATATGACAAAAAATTAGCAAGATACATTAAAAATGAACAGAATTAGCAACTGAATTTCACAGAAAATATTAAAGATTTAAAGAATCTTAGTGTTAAGTTCACTACTTTAACTTTAATTTCACTCCAGACTAAATACAAATAAAACTTACCGGATGCTTGTTGTTAAAAGTTCCCATGATAACATTAAAAGAATAAGAGCAACTGAAATCACAAGCAGCAAAGAAACAATCCTGTAGGTTTGGAGCGCCATCACACACACACACACACGGTGTGTTTGCAGTTTGTTTTCACTCCTGGAGTTTGTGTCCAGGTGAAAAAAAAAAAGAAAAGCCACCAGAGGTACTTGACACCTTGTCACTGAGAGGGACTGGGCAGGGCGATTTCATTTACCGATACAGAGAAACACAGTAAAACAGGAAACACATACGCACACATACTCACACACCTTAATAATGATACATAATGTGGTTTATTACACAACCGAGGGGAAGTTTTGCAGATGAAACTTTACAGGATTTGTACCTGTTACAGATTTAAGGAAGACAACATTGATTAAAAAAAAAAGTTGCACAATAAATTCACATATTTTCTTTCTTTTATTATATTATAAAACTAATGGTAACACTTTATAGTGAGGGTACATTAATTATCATGAATTCATACATGACTTGGTGTTTAATGAGAGCAGATCTCTGCCAGGCAACCAGAAAAGAATATCTGGACGTAACCTCTTTGTAATCACCAACATTTTGATTAGTAACTGTACTTTAGTTACTTATGTTTGCTCAGTAACTGTAATGGATAACAAATACATTTATTTTGTAATGTACTTTACAGTTACAGTTACTTTACAGCACTGCTTGTGTGTAATTCTGTCATGATTAGCATATGCATTCTTGAGTTATGTCCAAAAATATGTTTTGTTGAGTCACAGTGACCTTTGACCACGAACATCTAATCCTGTCCAAGAGGACGTTTGTACCAAATCTGAAGAAATTCCCTCTCAGCATTCCAGAGATATCGTGTCCACAAGTGAGCGATGGAAGTGAGGTTACGGCGTCCTGTCACGTGACCACCACTGACCATCAGTTCATCTCTCTGTCCAAGTGGACATTTGTACCAAATTTGAAGAAACTCCTTCAAGGCATTCTTGATAGATCGCGTTCACAAGACTGGGACGGACATGAGATCACAATGACTTTGACCTTTGAACACCAAAGTCTAATCAGTTCATTCTTGAGTCCAAGTGGTCATTTGTGTCACGTTTGTAGAAATTCCCTGTTTTTGAGATATTGTGTTCACAAACATGGGAAAACCCAAAAAACATAATGGCTCGGGACATGGCTGTTGCCGGCGTGGAGCCGTGCAGTCATGAATGTGCACAAAACGTTGGGCTGACGGGTCCAGTAATATGCAGGATTAGCTGCGGACAAGCTGCTAGTTATGATGTTTCATTACTCCATCATCTTTGTGGCCCTTCAATATAATGTTTGGACCTGTCCACACTAAACAGATAAAAGTATTAATGGTGATATAACTGTGAAATTCCTGACAGTTCATTGAGTACTACATGAATGAATTGGTACTTTTTTAATGTATGAATTCTTGATAATTCATGTTCTCTTGCCATAAAGTGTTACCAAACTAATTTATCCCTTTAAGACCTTTTTTTTTGTTTTTGCACATGGGGAGCTCTATCCTGCTCTGCGCTGGGAGAAGTCCAGCTTCTTTGGCTTTCAGTCTTCACGTGGACGAGACAGCAACAAAACAGCACAACAATACAACAAATACAACAAACAAAAGTACATAATTTCAAAAAAGAGTGAGAGAGCGTGGCTGTTGAGTGGACTGTACAGCTGTGGTGAATACTGCGGAGTTTATATTCGGTGTACTGGAGAAGTCCTTCGGTAGCGCTCACAGGTTAAAGAGCGCGATCAGAGGCTGGATGGCAACAGAGAGAAGAGGAGTCAGAGAGGAGCCTCAGATGGAGTAGAGTCTGAGCTGCTCCTCCATGTCTCCCTCCGACACCTCCCCAAACGTCTCCTTGTTGTCTTTCAACAGCTGGAAGATGGCGGCCAGCTGCTCACGTTGCACCCTGGGAAGACAAATATCAGAGAAATGTTAGGAAGAACTTTTGCATATTGTTCATCACTTGTAAAATCTTTTGTATACAAACTGCACCGGTACAGTAAAAATATGTAAAGAAAAACTGTGGGGAAGTCACCAATCAGAGGGCTTTTTGTCAAGCCAGTTAAATGTTTCTATCTTCATTAGCCAGTACCTGAGTACTTGGTTAAACTAATTACTAATATTTTATTCAACCGGTTTCACCTAAGATGTTACGCAGCCATCCGCCACTAGCAGGCAGGCGCTAATACCACACGAGGTGGAATCAGTGTGGTTTGGTCATGTTTTGATCTATAAAATGAAAATAAGTTTGTATGTAAGCTGTGTCAAAATAAAATGCAATATAACTGCTGGACCTGAGCAACGTGTAAACACAATTAGCAGAGACACGTGGACGTTAACCTGCAAGGAGAGCAGTTAGCGACACTCGGCAAACCAATATGACATTCAGTCTTCTCATGTAATTCTCTGCCAGAAAGCAGATGAACGTATTTGTCAAAACGTCAGACTATTCCTTTAAATGTGGACAGAGGTACATTGTTTACCTACTGAAGGTCTAAGGGCCAAAAAGTCATTAATAATGTGAGTACAAGTGATTGAGAGTCTGCAGTGTTTGACACCGACATCTGAATTTTAAATCAGCTTTCGAATGCTGAATATCTTGCGTCTATTCACTCTGATGAAGCCCACTATTTTTGCACATTTGCAAATAAAGAGGCTACAGTAATATTATTAGTATTAATCAGACTCCAGTGGTGGTTGCGTAGGATTATTTCTGATTTGTCTGATCCAAACATTTCCAATAACTCCAGAGTGCTGTCTGTCAGAGTGCTGATCTTTAGCTTTTCAAAAACAACATTTTCACTGCCAGAAAAAACATGTTTGCTCTCCTGCAAAGGGAGGATCACCCCTGTGTTAACAAGGTGGTCTATCAGCAATCCAACAACAGATATTTGATTAGTAGGAGATTAAATTGATTAAACAAAACAAAGACTAATTCATTTAATAATCAATCGCTGTATTCAAATTGAGGACTCAGTTCTAGCATTTTTACATTTTTTTTTATGACTTGAAAAAAAAGTTTATGAAGTTTCATTTAAGCCCCAAATGTAAAGAAAATGAATAAGTACAGCTCTACTTTCTGGTGTGCAAGAATTTGTTTTTGTTTAGAAGTGCAAGAGCAGCTTAGAAAAGCTTTTCTTTTGCATAAATCACTATCTTCAGTGTAACACTACTACTAAACAGACAAGGGAGACACAAAAGGGAGTTGACAAGACAAACAGTGAACTCAGAGACGTGACAAGTAAAAGTTAATCATTCACATCTGTGCAGAAAAACACACAGAGCCACACCCAGCAGGAAATGCTGATAAATACATGACCAGCATTAATCTGACTGCGTTTAGTGTTTGAAACTAAAAGTTTTATGGATTTATTGGTCAAAAACCAGAGTCCAGTTCCTTTAATGTGTACACATACTTGGCAAGTAAAGCTGATTCGGATTCACAGCCACATTAAATACAAGGAAATTGTTATTTTAAAATAAATATACAAGCTGTGTATCATGTTACAAGATATATTTAAGTTATCAAAGCATAAATCCCATCTGACAGGTCCCATGTTACACCGACTCCTCCTTGTGGCAGAACAGAGGAGAGTCCTCAGAGGATTAACTAACACCCTTCAATCAGAGGTGACGACAATCAACACCTGCCGTGACACCTGAGAATCACACCTCTAATGTGGAATAACGGGGGGATTGGGTATGTGGGATCACAGTTACATCAGTCGCTTCATGGCCACTTGAGGATAAAAAGCTGACGAGGCCAAAAATCGCCGCTGTGGTCAAAATTGCATTGGGGTATTTTTCAAGCAATGGCCAGAAAGTGACTCCCCTGAGATAA
This sequence comes from Lutjanus campechanus, assembly GCA_027495735.1. Taxonomy (NCBI): domain Eukaryota; kingdom Metazoa; phylum Chordata; class Actinopteri; order Lutjaniformes; family Lutjanidae; genus Lutjanus; species Lutjanus campechanus. The sequence continues at coordinate 9,999 of JAJHUR010104642.1, read as the reverse complement.
ACGGGTGAGAATAACTCATACTTTACCACAAATCTGCTCCTTTTTTCAGGCTTACAGACAGTTAAAGTCTGTGTAGGAGAGTATCCTGCAAAGATAAGACCAGGGTATGCAGATACATTATAGAAAACAAAGTCTGTTTTATTTCCCCCGGCAGCCACCCAACAACTCCGAGTGGTTTCTTTTAAGTCTCGTGTCATTCATCCCTCAGCTAATACCTGGCAGAGACTCAATCTCGCCTTACTCAGTCTAGCCTGAAGAGGACGGGAGATACAGCGGCTAAACGTGGAGGAAAGCTCTGAGCGAAACGCCAACAACACACAAACACGTGAAGACAGCATAGGGGAGATTAGAGGGGAGGAAGACGAGGACAGAGGGCAAAGCAGGAGCTTCGAGGAAACAAGGGAACTTCCACTAAATATTGTTAGAATCAATAAAAACATCAGATTTACAGTAAAGCTTTGGCAAATAATTCACTATATTGTGGCATTTAGGTGCTAGTTTTTGAAAAGGCAGCCTTTATAAAGGTGTAATTAATGTTTTTATTAACGGTGAAAACATCAGATCAGTTATAAGCCATTAATAAGAACAAAGTTTGCGTTGCCAGGTTGTGGAAAATCCTCCTTCAGGCTGACACTTTGAGGCTGTGTACACCTGATCCAATCACAAGTGGACAGGTCTGAGTGCGTCAGTTCACGCCTGGCAATACAATGTGTCTCAGGTGTCCGGTTGTGATCGACTTCCACTTGCCTGCTCTGTGTATGTGATAATGCACAGCGAGCTGGTAATTATCGAGAAATAAACCCCCGACAGGGTGATGCAGGATCCCGACACGATCCTGTCTTGAATCACCCTGAAGGGGTTTATTTCAAAGTAATGACCTGCTGTGCATTATCCTGTTTATTACATAGTTACCTACCAATAAAATTAACATATTAACAAAATACACATATAAAATCATATTATTGCTCCTCCAGAGTGTATGATCAGAGCTGTGTCCATAGCAACGCCCTGCTCTTCATAGCAACAGTCTGCTATAAAAAAAGTAACAGACCTTAGAATGTTGCAACTGACCAATCAGAGTCGAGTGTTTAACAAAGCCATGTGATAAATGCAAATAAGCATGTAGCTACACCATATCTGTCGTTACTGTAATACATAACTTAATGCCGAATTTATAAGAAGGCCAAAATAATTAAGAATTCATCATAGACAGGTTTCACAAAGTTTATGAAGTTGCTCCTCATTCAACAACTCACAAAATTGGGCTATTTTTTAAGGAAGTCTGGGTCTTTTTCCAAGTGTGACAAAACACCTGAGATTGACTGAGTGTGCTCTGTCCTGAAGAGTCCACACTTGAAATTGTTTTTGGAAATCATGGACGTTGTGTCCTCCGGGCTGAAGAGGTAAAGGACCATCCAGACTGTTACCAGCATTAACTTCAAAAGCCAACATCTGTGATGGTATGAAGGTGTGTTAGTGCCCATGGCATCATGGGTAACCGTCATATCTGTGAAGCCCAAATTAATCCTGAAAGGTACATAAAGGTTTTGGAGCAAAATATGCTGCCATCCACATGTCTTTTTCAGAAAAATCCACACTTATTTCAGCAAGACAATGCAAAGCCACATTCTGCACATGTTACAATGGTGTGGCTTAGTAGAAGAAGAGTTCAGATACCAGACCGACCTGTCTGCAGTCCAGACCGGTCTCCTATTGACAATACATTGTGCATACTGATACCTGGACTGGTGAGCAACTAAAGTCGTATATCAAGCAAGAATAAGAAAGAATTTTACTTTCAAAACTTTAACAATTAGTGTCCTCAGTTCCCAAATATCAATCATTAGCTAGCTAGTTACATCTGATAGCTAATGTTAGCAAAACAATAGCTGCCTAACTAGCTATTCTATATCTTTTGTTGCTAGCTAGTTAACTAGTATTTTGCTAACATTAGCTCCCCACAGACAAGCTTTGTACATAGTAAGTAAGGTTTCACCCTGCACCAAACTTCGTCAATTGACTACTGAAGCATTAGAGTGGTCTTACCAAAGAATTGTTCTAATTAATGGCTTACAAACTCTTTATAAAGGCTGTCTAATGAGAAAGGGACACCCATATTTGTAGTTTTCACTGACCTCTGCTCCTCCTCCAGCTCCTCTTTGGACATCATCATTTCCAAGTGGTGCGATCGCGCCTTTCCGGGCATGTACTTCAAGGAATTGTTATCATTTGATTCCACTTTATCTGATGAAACAGAATAAACATCCATCAGAGATTTACATCAAAACTTTATTTTGAAAAAAAAAAAAAGTTTCAAATCTTTAACTCACAAGTCTTTCAAAGTGTGTAAAAGTTCTCACCGTTGCTCCCTGGGCTCTCTGTGGCTCCTTCGGTCTGGGGATAAGAGAAAGCACACTTTAGGAGCTCCTTATCAGAGAGCCCAATGAATGACCTGCGGACCCTCCCTGACGAAGCCTCGGGGAACGAGTCTACCTCCAAGCTCGTGGACGTGGAGGAGGAGTGCTCAACTGGTGTTGGCAGTTCTTCAGTGTGGGGGTGGGGTTGTGCCTCCTCCTGTCAGAGAATTAAGGGGTCAGATGAGGGGCATCAAACCATCATTTTTTTCACAGGTTTTCCCCACAAACTTGTGCAGTGAATGTGTGCTGTCCTCACAGGCAGGCCCGGATCAGAAACTGCTGCACAGAAGAAAAAGCTCCAAACAAATCTATTTAATTACTCGTGTTACCTGTGATTCTCACCTTTCCTGGATGCTGATCTGGCCTACACTTGGCGCAGGTGTGCTGTGGAAAAGCCGTGGTTATCTTTTCAATCTTTGCTCCCATGGGTGCTGATTTGACCTCTCGCTCCATGTTTTGTTTTACACAACTTTAAGACTCAGATAAAAACAGGCCATGGGGGGTCATACCACTGTCAAATTTCTCCTTTACTGTTTCGCATATATGCTCTGTGCTATGCTTGACTATGTTGGAAAAAAACCCCACATTTTGAAGATGGTTATACAATGTAAATATGTTAGCAAAACTCTAGCTAATTGGCTAGCTAATGACTGCTGTATTCAAGCTAACTAGTTCTTCTCACAGTAGCTATCAGATGTAACTAGCTAGCTAACAATTGATATAGATTAGCTAGCTAGTCAACTAGTGTTTTGCTAATGTTAGCTAGCTTAAGATGTGACTTTATGTCACTTTTACAACATCTTTTGACCATCTTCAACATTTGGTTTTCTTTTCAACATAGACAAGCCTAGCAGATAACATATCTAAATACAGAAAATTGAAGTTGTTGAATTTACACCAATGCAGAGAGTGAATTTTCATATTGCACACAGAATGATGAAACTACACCTGATTATTGCACAGTGGAATTAAAAATTCACCTGCTTGAAGTATTGAATATTGCACATTGAAATAAAAAATTAAAAATTCCCCTGGGTGAAGTATGAAGTGACATTACACCTGAAAATAAGTATTGATATTGCACAACTGGTGCAAGACCGATTGTCAGTTTGCACTTTTCTTCTGGACTCTTTCTGTTTATTATATTTATAGTTCTAATAGTTTGTCTGCACATTCAGGTTTTTTCATTATATAAGACATGAAAATATATAATTACACCACATTTTAAAAAATAGATTGCTTGATTGCACTGCAGTTAATTCAGATTACACTGCATGACCTTTAGTGAGTATTTTCTCTTGTTGCATTGCAGATTTTGGTTAAGTAAAGGATTTAAGTGCTTCTTCAGCCTCTCACTGAAGTGTAAAGTGTACCTGAGTGGGAGAGAGAGTCAGTATAACGGATTAAGAGAGAATCACGTCATGAAACTCACTAAACAAGCATGCATCACCTCTCCTGGTGTGTAAACTGTGTGTGGCTGCAGACTTACTGAAAGCACAGATTTCACTACATCCCAGTGGTCGTGAGAACTGGCGCTAATATCACACCAGTCGTCCTCCGCCTTCAGCTTCTTCTTCTTCTTGTTGTCGGGTACATGTCCGTTCTGCCTCGGCCCTGCCTGAACTAATCCTGATCCCGATCCCGATCCCGAACCGTCTCCTCTGTGTCCGAAGAACGCAAAGTCGGCCGAGGACGAGGAGCCGTTCAGGAGCGATGTCGCGACCACAATGGCGAGAAGCGTGAAGATAGCGGCTGATAAAATAAAAGTTAGATCCATGTTTGACGCCAGGACTCCTCTGTCTTTCGCCGTCTGCTCACCTGCGGTCGCTCACGGTTGTTTGTCCATCCTTTTGGCCGCGATAATCCTCACCAAACATCAGCGTTAACGAGCGGCGTTTACGGGATATGGTTCAAGCTCCTCTCCCAGCAGGACGTCACATCCTCCGGGTCCGCCCCCACCGGCTGCCCCCGGTGTTATATCCCCTGTCAGACTGCCGGACAGCTCAGGTGTGGCTGGCACGGCGCGCTGCAACGTGCTCGGATCTCCACTTTCTTTCCCCCCCTCCGTTAATCCCGTTAATGGTTTGTGACAGGACCCGTGTACCGGGAAGTCAAGCAGGGTTTATAGAGAAGGTGTTCTTCTTCTCACCTGAGGACTCACCTGACGGTCAGTCCGCAGCAGGAGGGACTTCATGTGGATAATAAACAGCCAAGAACAATAAAACTAAAATAAGCGTCTTAAAATGAAAGTGATATCACTTTAAACTAAATTTAGCTTTAATATTGACTAAAGGCTATATCATACGACCAGTGGTGGAATGTATCAAAGTATATTTACTCAAGTATTGTACTTATTAGCCTACAAGTTAGGCCTGTTTGTACTTTATTTGTGTATTTCTGTTGCCATATGCTATAAACTCCAATTCCAAAAGATTGGGATGTTGTATGATACATAAATAAAATCATAATGCAATGATTTGCAAATCCGATTTATATCCAATTGGAAGTTGCATTAATTGAATCAAATATGACTTAAGGTATTTAATTTATTCACACTGACTCAACATGATAGAAAACATTGTATTAAATGCAACATTTTACATTAAACTTGTAGAATAAAACTGCATGGAATATTTACTTGCAATTAAGATATAGAATCATGGCCAACTTGTATTTTATTTGAGTATTTCTGTTTTATGCGACAAACTCAAATTCCAAAAGGTTTGGGTGTTTTATGATACGTAAATTAAAAACATAATGCAATGATTTGCAAAGCTGACATATATTTAATTGAAAACAGTATAAAGATGAGATATTCAATGTTCAAACTGATTTTCTTTTAGATACACACTCACAGTTGGGACAGTAACACGTTTATAACTGTGATACATCACTTTTTTTTTTTTTTAAACACTCAGCAAATATTTGGGAAACTGAGGACACAAATTTTTTCCTTCCTTTTGAAGTTTTAAAGTTTTAAAAGTTCTTTCTCTCTCTGGACTTCAGGCAGGTCAGTCTAGTACCTGAACTCTTTTACTACGAGGCCACACTGTTGTAATGGTTTTGCATGGTAATGCTGGATGGCAGCTCCAAAACCTGTACGTGCCTTTCAGCATTAATGGGTCTTCACAGATGATGCTGGCTTTTGAACTTTGTGCTGGTAACAATCTGGATGGTCCTTTTCGTCTTTAGCCCGGAGGACACGATGTCCATGATTTCCAAACACAATCTGAAATCTGGACTCATCAGACCCCAGCACACTTTTACACTTTGCGTCAGTCCATCTCAGATGAGTTTGGGCCCAGAGAAGTCTGCAGCATGTCTTGATGTTGTGGATGTATGGTTTCCCTTCACATGGTTGATCATTAACTTGCATTTGAAGGTGCAGCCACCACCAACAGTCTTCCTAAGTGTTCCTGAGCCCATGTAGTAGTATTGTCTATAAAATAATGTGGGTTTTGATTGCTGTGCTACTTGAGGGGTCAAAGGTCACAAGCATTCAGTGTTGATTTTCCACTTTGCCCCCTACATGCAGAGATTTCCCCGGATTCTCCAAACCTTTTATTGGCATGACGGATTATAGATGGTGAATTACTTTAAATTCCTTTAAACTGCACATTGAGAAATGTTCTAAAAACTGTTTTGTCTATTTACATGTGCAGTTTTTCACTGTGCTGGATTTTGCCCTTACTTGAGAACAACTGAGCCGTTAGAGTTTGCCCTGTATTCCCCAAACATGATACTATCACTAGTATCTATTCCAAGCAGGTGTTGTGAGTTTTACACAACTTTGTGTCTTTTGTTGCCGGTCCAAACTTTTTAAGAACATGTTGTAGGCATCAAATTCACAATTACAGGGGATTTTGTACTTTATTTTTCTACTCCGCTACATCTAAGAGACAAATATTGAGAGATTCCATTACTCACTTTTCAGATCTGTTTTTCATGCCCTTTCAGCCCACGTGGCAGAGAGACTGTGGACACTTGCAAACCTTCTTGAATTTCTTGGTTACTTGGGAGAATTTTTGGACTAGATCAACCAAATTTTTATTATTTATTAAACTTACAGCCATATGCCAATTAGCTCTACACCCGACAGATACCTGAATATGACACATCATCCACAATATTTATGTGAAAGAAATGCATATTTTTCAAAAGCATTCAATTCAAAAGTTTAAAGCATGTCAATTTAACTTTTACCAAGCAGGCACCATTGTAGTCACATGGGACTATTAGGTAACAATGTAAAGGGGATAACACCATAAAACACCTTTGAGTTACAGTCTAGTTGCTTATGTAGTAAATACCATATAAAAATGCATTTCAAGAGAAATAGACCTTTTCCACAGCAACAATGCTGATATGGATCACGAGGGTAAACGTTTGTGTGGTTTGCGCGCCTGTGGTTACCACAGTTTTCCTGCTGCAGTGCTGTTCCTGCCAGCTTTATCTTTCTGCACTGAATTTGCAGAAGAGTTTTGAAGAGAAGAAAAGTATAGCCCCCTCCCCCATTCAGAACGAAATAAAAAGAGTACTGGAAAAACACTGCCATTCACTTTATTTTGTTCATGTCTGGCTATTCTACAGATATCGACCTTGAAACTACAGTTAGAGGTGTCATGTTGCTGGTGTGATGTCAACGTGACTCAACAGATCATTTTCACTGTCTATTTTTGCAGAGAAACATGCATGTCACAAGACCCTGAATCTCTAGATGAAGCATGGCCAAATTACCTAAATGAAACAAATTAGTGTCATTGGTAAAATCTAAGTTTACCCCACTATTTCATGTCAAAATGGCTGCTGTAAAGGTCTATTGTCCAGAGAAAAATATCATTTGAACAGCAGGACAAAATTCACACTGGCAACTTTGTTTACGACAAAGATGTTTATTCGCATTCACCTGAAGCAATTACAAGACAATTGAGAGGTTCACAGAGGAATGCAATACACAAAAATTATTCATTAAGCAGTCTGGACTGCATTTTAAACCCTTCACTGGAGTCACACTGGACCCAATTTCAAAAAGCGAGCAAAACCAGTTATCAACAGTGGATGAACCACAGAGGGGGAGGGGAAGGAGAGGAGGAGAATAAAGAGAAAAGGAAGGAGGACAGAATCTGTACAGCACATGGAGGGAAGGAGAGGTCACAAGACAGGAGAGGATGGTTGATCTGCCACACCTGTGAGCTTACAAACCGGCAAACGGCAGCGGAGGGTCGAGCCCCGGAACAGCGCCGGGCACTCAGCACCGCAACACGCCACACCATGTCACCACCGCACTGCACCGCATCTTAACAGCTAACCAGCATTACTCAACTGCTACACAACTGCGCCTAGTGCACAAAAGATACACAAGAAAGAGGGTTAGAGTCATAGGAAAGCATCTTTAACTAGACAGAAACAAAGATTTGACAGAAAAGAAAATGCTATGCTGCCGGATTAGCAAGTCACAAATTAAGTGGCACTGCGATACTTTAATGTTTTGCTTTTATGTCACTGTACAGTAAGCCATTTTCCCAATAAGAGTGGTATAACATAGCTGTAACGGCTCTGAACATCCAACATGACAGCCTTTTCTACATCAACTCTGCAAGTAAAACTCTTTGAAGAGTATTAAACAAGGGATTTTATTAAAAGAAAGCTACATTAATTCAAAAAAGGAATTTATTAACAAGTATAAATTTAATCAAATGGAAAAAACCCAATTCATGAAAGAAAAAAAAAAACCCTTACAAATCCCTTTCAATATGCTCAACTTTAAAAACAATGATCACATCAAAGTTACAGAATTTGTTTAGGCAAATTAAGTCAAATGAAACATTTAAAACATTTTAGACCAAGCTCCAATAACCTTTCAGTCTGCATTCAGTGGTAATAGTGGAGTCCACTTGCTCAATGTGAGACTCTTCCTGATGTCCTCAGCAAAGGCTCAATCATCTGAGATCTGGAAGGAAAGACAGAACAGAGTTGGCAAGAGCAAAAACAAAAAGGCTATTTTAACTCCTGCAGCTGAGCTGGATATTTAAAACACAGAACTGGCCTGAGCTTCTTTCCCCTGATACTAACATTTATCAAACTGCCTTATCCATCTTCATGTATTATACCTAACATTTCTAGTAAATTTCACATATCTTTACACACCTTTCATCACCCCCTCTCCCAAATAAACTAGCTCTAACATGACTCTTACACTCGGGCATATTTGAAAAACAAACCTCGGGGTCCGTTCCCCTTGTGAGAGGCGGAGGAAACCACAGGCACAGGTGGGAACAGTGCTCTCATCGCATCTGCCTGTGGTCCCCGTGAACGTACCTCACCACACCACCTCATACACCAACTGACAGCCCGAACCACCGCCATGACGACCTGCTCCATAGCAACCACCGTTGCCTTGGTGACACCTGCTCCTTAGCAACTGCCATCGCTCTCAGCAACAGGCAGGTCACATGGGCGGGTCACACACTAACTGCTCTCACACTGCCACACCCCCATCTCCTCCTCCTCCTCCTCCCTTTGCAAACAGGACTCCGCAGCTTGGAGGAAAGAATTCCACATTTAGGTGAAGGTTTTTGAGTGAAGCACCCCCACGTCCCTCCCATGCACACTCACATGAGTACAAATGTGATTAATATCCCCCATTTTAAAATATATGATACATTTGGTCACATCAACCTAAATCTGCTGCTTCCTGTGTGTGCTTTAGATTGGCTGAACATGCAGGCAAAGTAAAACAACCACAGGACTAGACTATAGATGACATCATGTCCCAATCTTATTTTAATTTCTAAATACATTAAGGATTCTGCAGACTGTGATGCTTGTGTGCTAATGATTGTAATGTAGCAACAAGACTGCAGAATACTACCCCAAGTGATGACAGAAAGCCATCTCATATAATATTTGAAGAAAATAATATAAGCCACCCTTTCCCCTGAATACCGTCATGTTGTGTCCAAGTTTGGGTTAACACTCTGCTCCGTTGTCCTCTGGAGATTTAGGTCTACTCTTCGATTTGGATCTGGACCTGGATTTGGACCCCCTGTTGGATGCTGGGGTTCGACTCCTTGACTTGGACCTGGAGCGGGATCGGGACCTGGAAGGAGACTTTGACTTGCTTCTTCTGGGGGTTCTGGACTTGGACTTAGACTTGGACCTGGACCTTGACCTGGATCTGGAGTAAGAACGGGACCTGGAGCGACTGTAGTGGTGGCGGCTCCTGGATCGGGATCGACTTCTGCTCCTGGAGCGGCTGCGGCTACGTCTGCGGCGGCGAGGGCTGGCTGAGCGGCTGTGGTGACGGAGAGAAGAACTTCAGTAAAACAGCAGGAAAACAGATAAAATGTAACAGTCTGAAAAATATAATCTCAGTACAATCTCATTGCTTTAAAGCTTTTTACTCTATTGATTTAATTTGTATTTATTTTACATTCTGCATCTAGCATTTTAACATCTTTTTTCATTTGGCCTTACTGATTAGCTTTCCAACTACCTTGCCTTTGCCCTGTGTGTCAAAGCACATTGTAAACTATGTTTTTAAAAAGGTGCTAATCAATAAAGTAATTATTAATTGTCTAAC
>JAJHUR010104638.1:0-13247 GCA_027495735.1 Lutjanus campechanus | reverse complement strand
TCTTTTACGTCACTTTTGTCACGTTATGTATTATTATGTTGTTGTCATCTTGTTACGTAATTTTCGTCTTATTACATCTTTTATATCTTTTTTTTCTTGTTGCATCTTTTTTACATTGTATTCATCTTGCTTTAAAACTAAAGTAATGAGCTGGTTTTGAAAATGTAAGCAGGAGAAACTTCATATATTTCTGTTAAAATGTAGGAAGTAAAAGTAAAAAGTTGTCAGAAAAATAATTGCTCAAGTTAAGTACAGATACCTGAAAAACCTACTCAAGTATAGTATCACAGCATTGTCACATAGTCATTTCCCGCCTCTAGGAACATACTTATTTTGACCAAACAAAATCTGGCCAAATAGTTTAGCTAAGCTAAACATATTTAGCACATTTACATATTTCTGTGTGAGATGGATCCTCTTATTTTCTCTGTATCATTGCTGACCTGGTTGGGAAGCCTTTTTCCACTGTTTCCTGTGGATTTTTTTTACTCCCTCCAGCCCATGATATTAATATACTCGTCCGCCCACCTCCTTTCCCACCACCAGCTGCAAGACTCAGACGATGATGCGGGTGGAAATATTTTGCTCTCCAAATTCCATGTTTTTTTTCCTACTGTAATCTCCCACTAGCCCGTAGAGTCTAAGCCAAACTCTGCTTTAATATTGTAAATTATACCCCTTTGATTTGAAATTCCTCTTGTCAGTGCCCCTCTCCATCTGTGATCATGTTGTTTGTCTGCCCCTCCTGTCTACATGACATATTACACTTTCCAGCCCATCTGGGAGCGATGACATCTGCCTTTGAAAATGTTCAGGTCTTGATGATTTTACAAAAGGGAGAACATTAAAGTGCTGCCTGCCAAATGGGGTCAGAAAAGTGGCGACCGCTCAGCTTTCTGGGACAGGTAGTGTCTGCCAAAAAACCTGACCAGGCACATCGCGAACACCTTTGATAAGCAATGTTCCAGACACACAGCCTCGTTTCACTTTGTTGCGTCTGCAGATAGTCTGTTGTTGCTGTAAGGCACCGGCACCATGCATACACAATCTTCTCTACATTTCTCTCAAGCCTGCACTTTTCTTCAGCTTGTCCCTTAGTTTTTTCTCGTCTTTGTCTTTCAACTCTTATCTTGTAGTGCAATTACTGCTGCTTGCAGCCAGTCGATGCTGTTGATAGATTGTTCCCTTTATTACCGGGTACACGCTAACAACATGGACCAGTTTGTGCTCTTCTGCTGCAGATAACTCTAAGTTAAACCTTGCTAATTTTTCTAAACATACCAACCTGTTCTCATCCCAGCTTGTGAGAATCAGACATCTTGTCACCATCCCTCAGCTTCTGATACAGGCGCACGAGGCATCCTTTAGCATCTGTATTAGGCACAGCCTGAAAGCCTGTGTTAACATGTCATTCACATTGTGAAACCGTCGGCTTGGGTAGGTTTAAGCACAAAAAGTACTTGGGAAAGTTGTGAGAGTCAGAGCAAGGTCTTCCTGTGTGAGTGTGGTAGTTTTAGGTATGCTATACAGTAATCCCTTACCCATAGTGCTATTTATCCTTCTAGATAGTGCTGGTATGAGTTAAAGAGTTTTTGAGATATCGTCCATGGAGATGTCTGCCTTTTCTTCAATATAATGGAACTGGATGGCATTTGTTTCTCCTTCACACTTGGAACTGGAGGATGAGGCAAGCTCAAACATGCAACAAGCTCTGCCAGTGGTATGAAATGGTACACACTTACAGTGTCCAAAGTGGGCATGGTTAGAAGTTTTGGAGATGTCGTAAATGTCATGTTGATGGATGAAAGCGGATACAGCACACAAGATACAGTACAAATTTAATGTCTGCACCTTATTTTGGTGCTTGTTTTGAACTGCTATATATCATTTCTTTGTTGTTAGATATCACAAGAATGTGTTGCTCAGACACAGACAGACCTCGAGGGAAATTATTTTTCTCCTGGGTTGTTTCTCTGAAAAATAACATTTTGTGTCAGAATGTTCAGAAGAAGTGTGACTTGTGAAAAATGGGTCCAGTATTTATTTTGGTGACAATACAGCAAAAGAATCTGTCATAATCTGAGCTAATGTTCACTCATCAGATTGGTTTGAAAAGACTCAGGACAAGGGATGCACCGATACCGATACCAGCATCGGGTATCAGCCTGATGCTGTTGTTACGAACTCGTACTCGTACTCATGAAACTACTCCGATACCCCACACCCGATACCACATCACGAAAAGTAGCTACTCGACGCAAGCAAACGTCTAAACCGCTACGACACAGAATTCAAGGCTCTTGCTGATCCTTACCATCTTTTCTGGATCGTGTCATCATCATCAGCGAGGGACACGCTGTCTTCAACATCATTCACTAATGACCGCAGCGACTTTGGAAACTGTCCGTAAAATTCTATGTAAGTCCATGTAAAACTGAAATAAATACACAGAGTTCACCTGCAGACCACAGCCAGCTGCTGTCCAATGTCCCGGCGGGCGTAACTAGTTGAATGTCTCGACTAATTAATCCGAAGACGAAGAAAAAAAAAAAGCTGTCACCAGTCTGTAATCCTCTTTTCTTCATAATAAGCTGTTACAACTTCTCTTTGTGTACTCAATCTTCACCAAAACGGCCTGACAGGACAGTACATCCAACTTCACTCAACAACAAAACTGTTGTACACATGATACCACACTCAGACCTGTGCCCCCCTAAACAATGGCAGGTAGGAACTAATTAGCTCTTAAACAAGAGGGACATGAAGAAGAAACTTGAATACTGTATGTAATATGTACGGTAACTATGGTTACAATTATAGCAGGAAACAGTAACAATGATTTGTTACATTTAGAAAGTGAGCATCTAATGAAAATAAAACATGTTTTTAAAGTTACTGTAAGAACTTTTATGGCATTATCAAGTACTCGTATCGGTACTCAGTATTGGTAAGTATCCAAATGTAAGTACTTGTACTTACATTTGGATACTTACCAATACTTGTACTGAAAAAAAAAGTGTTATTGGTGCATCCCTACCCTAATCTCCTACAGGGGTGGGGCAGTGGTGAAACCCACATGACAAAGATACAGAAAATTACTCTGAAGTGCGCCATCTCCTTTCTGAACTGCCTCTGGCAAGCTGTATTCAGTTGGTTGCAATTTTCAAACTCACACCTAGAGCCGACTAAATCCTACACACTGGTCCTTCAATGTATAGTTTCCAGTCTCCATCTTTGCTATTCATTTTCTCGTTATCACTAAATCCTGACTCTAATTTTCCTTTATTTACCCTCCAGATGTTTTCATCACGGATGGACTCAAGGGGCGAGCAGGGAGGGTAATCACCCCACCTTAAAGTTAAGGTACCCTCTAAAGTGACTTTGCAAATGACAAAATGTTGTATAGTGCCCTCTAGGGTGTCCTTCCAAGGGACACTATGTGCTATTGTGCCCTCTAAGGTCCCCTTCCAGAGGTAAAAAATGTGGTATAATGGCCACTAGGGTAACCTTCTAGAGAATAAAACGTGCTCTAGTACTCTCTAGGGTGCCCTTTCATTGGACAAAATATGGTGTAGTGCTCTCCAGAGTGCCCTTCCAGTGGACAAAACGTGGTGCAGTGCCCTCTAAGGTGCCCTTCTAGGGGACAAAATATGGTGGTGCACTCTGAGGTGCTCTTTCAGTGGCAAAAACACAACGCAGTGCCATTTAGGCTGACCTACATATTAGAAAAGTACAGTATTTGGCCTCTACGTGCTTTTAAATAGTTAAATAGTTCCCAGTGTGTTTTATTAAAGAGTTGTAGTATCTGTTGTACAATAAAAAAACATTTTAATCCAAATGAGATCTTGGAACTGTTTCACTTCAAATGCACAGCGATTTTTGCCAGGCTGGTGCACCACCATGTACACCTGGTGCCCTTTTTATTGTTTTCACCCCTGCCCCTCAGACACCCAGAGTCTGTCGCTGGTTTTCAGGTTTTGCTCACAGCTTTCTCGCCAAGCAGATTCTCAGCTCAAATACATGCATTTCCTTGATGCAGATTTTCCTAAATCTGCTACAAGCATTTTGATAAGCTCAGTTTCTTAGTTGATTAGAAATGGCTTGATTGCCTCCTAATTCCTCCTTGTTTATTTTTCTGTCTCGCTGCATTGTAATCGTTCGATAGCTGTTGGTCTCAGATCACCTGCAGCCTCTCAGATAAAGCAGAATCTGATTCACACCACAATTTTATCTTCTGTTAAATCTTCCAGTAATTGAGTGTTTGGACAGTTTGTGTACTTACAGCTTTCTGCAGCAGTTTGTCATTAGTCTCTCCCTTTGAGATATTACTCAGAGCCAATAAATGCCCCTTATTTTACCTTTTCAGCCTCAAACAACTCAAGCTTCTACTTCACTGTCCATTAGTGCATTTACTCCAAATGTATCCCTGCTGAGCCCTGAAGCAACAAACAGCATCTTTTAAACCCTTTTGATCCTTTATTGAACTTGTATTGGTCCACTTCAGAGCAGCTAACATCTCCAGGGGATTCAGGGGGAAAAAAGAGTAGGACTGGAGCGTCATCAGAAATGCCTCAGACTTGCCAGATGGCTTTTGGTGATCTTGTGATGGCCAAAAAAGGAAAATAATTCAATTCAGCAAACAAATCGTCTCGGAGACAGCGTGATATTACAGCGGATTTTCATAAATGTGACACTTCTATAATATCTAAATGTAACTCTGCAAATGATGGAGAAGTCAGAATAATGGAAACTTGTTCAGTATTCATATCCTGCACTTTAACTACCGTCCTTAATCCTTTTCACACATTGGGACACAGCCGTGGGAATGAGATGACGCCCTAATGGGAATGGATCACTGTCTCCAGGGGAGAAAGTGAAACGTAAGGAAGACAGATGTGAAGGAAAGGAAAGCTCAACACTGTGACTTTGACATGTCATTTCTCTGCTTATAAAAACATACCAAGTGAAGTGAGTTTGATATTTCATAAAAAGACATCAACATAAAAAATGTGTTATCTTTGCTGAATCACATTGCAACATGTCATGACAAGTAGTTCAAGTTATAATCATTAAAAACTTTAGTTATAAAAAAAAACCCTCAAGGGTGCCCCTTCAATGGACAAGACGTGATCAAGTGCCCTCTAGGATGCCCTTCCAATGGAGAAGATAAGAAAAAGTGCCCTCTTGGGTGCTCTTCCAGTGGTCAAAATGTGGAAAAAGTGCCCTCTAGGGTGCCATCAACTGGACAAAACTTGAAAAAATGTCTTCTGGGATTCCCTTGCAGTGGACAAAATGTGAAAAAGTGTCTTTTAGGGTGCCCTTCCAATGGACAACATTTTAAAAAGTGTCCTCTAGGGTGCCCTCCAGTGGACAAAACTTTAAAAAGAGCCCTCTAGGATGCCCTTCCAATGGACAACGTGTGGAAAAAGTGCCTTTTGGGATGCCCTCCAGTGAAAAAATGTGGAAACAATGCCCTTTAGGGTGCTCTTCTAGTGGTCAAAATGTGAAGAACAGTCCTCTAGGATGCTCTCAAGTGGACAAAATGTGAAATAGTGCCATCTAGGATGCCTTTCCAGTGGAGAGGATGTGAAAAAGTGCCCTCTAGGGTGGCTTTCAGTAGACAAAATGTGAAAAAGTGCCTTGTTGAGTGTTCTTCCAATGGTGAAAATGTGATGCAGTGTCATATATGCTGCCCTACATGCTAGAAAATAAGTTGGTGCCTCTAAAGTCAACATATTCAGGCTGCCGGCAACATTGCTGGTAGGACATGCAGCTGGATCAAAGCAGGGGTGCAGACATGCCTGGTGCTCAATAGCATCGATGGGTTTGTTTGACACAAGATAAGACAAAAATCTGATCACTTCCCAGACAAGACCTTCAAAAAGTGGTCTTGAGACTAGAATGGAGACCGACACCGGCCTTGAGTAGTACAGCACTAGCTTAAACGTTGCCTTGGTTGCACAAAATAACCACAAAACTGTTATATGTTAGAAAACTGTGATCTGACTTTATTACAATCCAAACAAAGCAGAAGAAACAACACTAAAATGTACAGCAGGGGATTATGGGTTATCAACAATCAGCTGTTGTCATTTGATTCAACAGTTACTCATGCATGTAAAGCTGAGCACAACAAAGTGAAATCTGGACTAATGCTCAGATTTCCCTCAAAAACTAATCCTTTATGTCCTCTCAACTGGAAGTGTGTGAACACCAGAGCGGGTTAATTACAAGAAACCTGAACTATGTCTTTTTTTTTGTGCATCTAAAATCTTGAATGACAGATCAGGAAAATTAGTCAGTAACAAGCTGCTTTTGAGTGACACGAACCAAATCCAAAAATGCATCAAATTAAACTTTTCCACCCTGGCTCAGATCAAAGAGAAGGGTACCTGTGACTGCAAACTGATTATACCGCCACACTCAGTCACTCTGGATAAGCGCTCCAGCTCCACGACTTGTATTGGTGGCAGAAAGGAAGTGAGCTGAAAGCCAGAGACGGGAAGACTGACAGACAGACAGTGAGAATACAGCAGAATAAAAAACGGCAGAGTGAGGGAGGCGAGGGAAGAAAGACACAGAGCGACAGGGCAAGGAAGATATGAAAGAATGGCCAGTGGGGATGAATGAGAGCGGTGAGGATGTTTCCGGAAGCTGTTTAAGAATTAATCCAACAGTGAGTGGTAAACAGAGCACAAATACATCATACCCAGCCACAGAGCTCCCTGTGCTGAGGCAGCTAAAAGGGAATATTATAAAGATGCAAATGTGGCCCATTTACTGAGGTGCAAAGGCTCAGATTGAAATTTTGGGAGGTGCGCGTGTGTTCAGTTTTTCCAAGCCGTGTTCAGTTTGTATACGCATAAAATCAGAGACAAGGACAAGATCAGACAAAAAGACACACAGACTTTGGACTTCTACACCTTGTGAGGACTGTCACTGATGTAAGATACATTCCCCAGCTCCTTGCCCTAACCTCACACACTGTTTTCTATAACTTATT
Organism: Lutjanus campechanus; assembly: GCA_027495735.1. NCBI lineage: Eukaryota > Metazoa > Chordata > Actinopteri > Lutjaniformes > Lutjanidae > Lutjanus > Lutjanus campechanus. The sequence continues at coordinate 6,244 of JAJHUR010104638.1, read as the reverse complement.
CTCATAGTTTTGGCCATCATTCCTATTGGTTACAATAACATTTGGAGTCATTTCTTAGATGCAAGGACACAGCGACATCATCGGCATAACAACATTTGATGAGGCAAGAAAGTCAACCTGTAAGACAATCAGACAGACAAACGAACCACTAAACAACTTAAATCTGAGGTGAAACTGAACGTGTGTGCACCTGAAAACGGTAATCCCATGATCCCTCACTAATCCCTCACTGCACAGGTAAACTGTGTGCACACAAACATGTATGTCAAAGCTGAAGTCGAGTTGAACCAACTGCTTGTCTGTCTTGCCCGGGACTTCTTTTCAGTGATGTCACTGTGTTGTCAGATCTCATCAATGAACCCGGTGAACACAGTGTTATTGTGACTGATAGAAATGATGGACTAAACCGGGGCTCTTTATTCCCCTCACCAGTGGCTCCCTGTGAGTTTAGCAAAAAAAATTAAATAATACATTTTGATTTTCATTTATTGGTGTTGTAGGTCTATGGAAAAGTTGAGACAACTCAAAATATCGAGTCAGTGTACTGCAATAGATTGTTGAATTCTGAGCCCAACTCAAACTCTTTTTAAAAGTTTTACCAACTACTAATCCTTTGAGTTTAAAAAAAAAAACAACCAAAATTGCATTTAAAATTGTAATATTTTCAATTAAAACCAATAAATTTTCTGGCACCAAAAAAGTTATGACAAATAAAAGACTCAAGTTTATCTTTAAAAAAAAAGAGTAGTAAATTGTCTCAATGAAAGATTATAGGTCAGCAAGACATATTTCAGATCATAAGAGTTGGTCTCAAAAGTCAAAAATCTAATGCAGTGCATGGTCTTGAAGTTTTGAGTTTTTACAGTGTAATGTGATTCTTACATTTGCCAGCTCTAAAAATATGCCCCAAATTAAAAAAAAAAAAGTTTTAATATTTCAGCAGCTAAATTATGCATCATAGTGCATAGGGCCTTTTCCTCCATATTTTTATGGTGGAGTCTCCATAAGCTGGGTATGGATGTCAAATTTATTGTTATTAACGTTTTCAGGGAAAACTTCGGTCAAATTTTTCTTTCTTTCTTTTTTTCTTTTTTCAGCCAAAAATGTCTCTTTTGATCATGAAGGTAGCAGACCCCTGGGCTAAACTGTTATAATAATGATAAGATCCAAATGATACTTTAAACACTTTAGATTCTAATATATTGTATCATATTATATTAAATTCAGGCCAGAATTCTCTGTCTTGTTAGGTCCATGCACTCTCTTGGTTGATAGGGTTGATTAAAGGATTAAAGTGGCCAAAGGATTCTGCAGCTTGTTATGGTCGACTAGATGAGAGTGCTAATATGCTAATGTGACATAAATAAGCTAATAGTGTGTATGTGTGTGTGTGTGTACAAACAAAAGGTATCTCATTGCACACTTGTCTTATGGATATAAAATTCTTTGAATATTTGATATGTTTTGTATAGTGTAGTATTGAATTTTTACATTTGGTATATTGTATCCTTGTATATTACTCTCTTGTATATTGTAGTATAGTTTGTAAATACCTATTTATCTATCTATTTTAGTCAATGTATGTTCTATGGCTTAAAAAATACAGTTCATTGATTTAAAAATCAGCTTTCATTGTAATGTTATTACCATACACATACACACCTGTCTTGATCTAGCTTTTGGAATTGGCCTTTGATCATTTTAAAAAAAAATGTGACATTTAGTAATTGTCGCAACTACACAAAAATATCTTCTGACAGAACATGGTCAGAGTCAACACTGATCAACCACAACAAAGTTTTATCAACCTTTTAAGTTCCCTTGAAACAGCCAGCAACAGTAGAGGAATGTGAAAATGCCTCTTCAGTAACAAATTTTGCACAGATTCAGTCAAGTCAATGAATTTCCCCTTGGGGATCAATAAAGTATTTCGTATTCGTATTCGTAAGTCAGTCATTTTAGGAGACCTAAACATTAGAAAAATACATTTTAAATACTGTCTTCATAAAGTCCTCACTTTACAAAACAACAAAGTTCCAGACTTGTGATTTGGCCTCTGATTTAAAGGGACAGATCACCCCAAAATCTAAAATACATAGTTTTTCTCTGACCTTTGGTGCTATTCAACCATCTAGATTGTTTTGTGTGAGTTGCAGAGTTTTGGAGATATCGGTGATGTCTGCCTTCTCTCCAATATAATGGAACTAGATGGCACTCGGCTTGTGGTGCTCAAAAATACATTTGAAAAATTCAAAACCGGTGTCTCTTTCCAAGATTTAGGACCCAAACTATTTTCTTTCTATAGTAGGGACAACAGGAACTACTTTTTCTGCAGTAGAATCTACCAGGACTACTTTCTTTCTACTACAAAGACTTCTTCTATGTTTAAGACTTTCTTTCTACTAGAAAGTGAAACTGCTCACAACAAGGTCTGCAGATTATCTTGAGTAACTGGGTCGTGATTTCTGGAGAGAGACATTGCTGTCAATGTATGTTGTTGTGCCATCTAGTCTAGTTATATCTTCAAAACTCTGCAACTCACACCAAAATCTAAATGGATAAATAACACTACATGTAATAGGAAAAATACAGTATGTTGCATACATTTTTTTATTTTGAGGTGAATTGTCCCTCTAAATGGGTTTGACTGCAAAAAATGGCCACAGAAATGGGAACAATCATGGATGAGATCGCACAAAATTCTTTGATTGCAAAAATAATTACGTTAACTGCTCCTATCAACCACAACCTCAGCTTCCATGTCAAATGAGAATGGTGTTGGCGAGACAGATCCATGACTCAGTATGATTGGTTAGGGAACAACAAAACACAAATTACCCCCCTTCCAAAACATAAATCCACCAACATGAACACTCTGTCAGACTGAATGGATGAAGTGAAACAAAATTGTAATTCAGTCTGATTATCCCAAGGTCTGAAACTCAAACCGGTCCTCACGAAGATAGAAACACACAAGCACGGGCAAACACAAGCACACACATCCCTAATTCATCCCGCTCTGAATAGATTACCCCTCCTACATTTAGAGGCTCCAGGCGTTAGCCATTAGCTCTCCGCAACTCAATACCAAACCCTGAAGGAATCCAAACATTATAACAGCCACGAAGGTGCAAAAGAGCCGTGGGGAACAAACCGTTTCCCCCAACAAGAAAACTTCTTCACCAAGGCTCCCCTGTATTTTCACAGTGTGCTCATTTTCCCAGGCGAGCACTCAATTCCACTGAACCTTCAGGGTGCCGTCTGAGTAAACTCTCATTAAAGGGTTTCAGTCAAATAGTGAAATTTCAGCTGTGCTGCGAAACGAGGGAGGAGGATTTGAAAACAAGTCACCTTCCCCTCTCCTCAGCATTGTGTTGCTGTCCTTTGTGCGCGCTGATTGCTAAGCAACTATGAAATTACGGGAATCAAAAATGCCAGCTTACTCCACCGCAGTAATTATTTTAGCTTTTAAGTGTTGCTGTCTCACAGTGGCAGCTTAATACCTCCATTATAATTATAATTAGTGTGAGAGGGCGTACCATCACTAGAAGGTCACCAGTTTGATTCAGGGAAGAGCTGACGTGTCTGTCGCCATCAAAGTATCCTGGAACTGAAACACTTTATTAAACTTATTCTTTATTTACTTGCTTATTCTTCTGATTAGGGGATCAGCATCCCACTTTCAAGTTTTGACATACATATCAGCACTTTTACTGTAGTTTGGTTTGATTTCTTTACTTTTTGTTTGATGAAATAGTGCTATTGTTCAATAATGCAGGAGACTTCTGTTGAGGAACAATTAGCTTTAGCATTATTGTGTTGCTGAGTAAATTATGAACCAGATGTTCACATTTGACTTCAGCTTGGAGTGAGATTTCCTCTGAGGTGTGTGTGTGTGTGTGTGTGCTGTCTCTGGGCGGAGACAGCTGGCTCAAATTGTGGAAAATAACTAAATACATTTGCTCAAGTTAGTGGTTCTGAAACCTTTTGCACCATGTACCACCTCAAACAATATTATTCTCTCCAAGTACAACCATAATGACTGAGGTTAAAATATAATAGTGTAGACCAGAGCTGGGCAAAATGTGGCCCAGGGGCCGGATGCGGCCCACTGAAAGGCTTCATGTGGCCCTGCAAGGCCATCATGGAAATACCAAAAAATTAAAAATCTAGCAAACACAGTCAACAGCATTTTGTTTACCATTAAACTGTTATCAGACTTTTATTTTGAAAGGTCAGTTTCATGTTCATTGGTAATGATAATAACCCTAACTAATTTTTTATAGTAGATTGTAACTTTATTCACTCAGTGCTGCACATCCATGTTGTTTATGTTCTTCTTCTACTGTTGCTGTTACTGTTGTTGCAGCCTGTCTGCAGCCTGTCTGCAGCCTGCATGCTTCACTGTAAAACATTTGGACAGTTTTAGACAGTGCCAACAAAATATTAGCCCACAATTCATCACATGGCAATTCAGAAATGGTGACCAACAGTTGAAGTGCCCTATGTAGAATATTTCTGACTGTTCCAGATTTGGCCATTATTAGGACCTTAAATCATTTTTATCTGGCTCACAGCACCTGGATGAATTTCTCACTGACCCTATGGCTGCAGCTGCAGACAGTTCAAGTAAGAGGCAGGTTCATTTTTAATAAGTCCCGCTCCAACTGAACCCAAATTTGGTGATAACTCAAGTCATATCTCCTTATTGTTTTGCACTGTTTGGTGTAGCAGGTTTAATGAACACTTCAGTGGTCCGTCATAAGCAGCCACTAGAAACTGTGCTTGGTTTACTGTCATCCACTTCATTTTCAACACGGCTACTCGAAATATTTCCCCCCTGACCTGCACTTCTCTTTCTAATACTTTCAGTTCCGAGCAATAATTTTAGTGTTTTTGGAGCATTCATATTTATTCTTTACATTTTGTCTCCTCTTATTGTCTGCCATCACAGTTTAGCTGGTAACTGCCTTTAATTGTGGATGACGTATACGTGCGTTCATGATGGTGACAACGTAGCAGGCTGATATTGAAATAAATAAATAATAATTTATTATTATATTCTATCATTCTATTTTTTAAAAGTTATTTTTTGGGCATTTTTGCCTTTATTGACAGGACAGCTTGAGAGGAGACAGGAAACGGGGCAGAGAGAGGGGATGACACGCAGCAAAGGGCCGCAGGCGGGAGACGAACCTCAGCCGCTGCAGAGGACTAACAGCCTCCATACATGGGTCAGACGCTCCACCAACTGAGCTAAACGTCCGCCCCTATCATTCTGTCATTATTTTTGTTATAACTGACCATTTTTACTGCATCACCTTGTATTATCTTGATGCATTTTATTGAAATCATACACATTTTAAGTACTTCATGAATGAGAAATAAGTTTACTTTGACTAAGTTAACAGGCCATCTTATTATTTTTAAATTTTTATTTCCCCTCATCAGGCAAAAAAAAAAAGGGGGGACATTTTAGCCTGCTTCATAAATGAGACAAAACAAGTGTATTTTGGCAGAATTAACAGGCTCTCGTCTTTTCCTCTCATCTCATGAATTTCTTGCAAAGTCTTTTATTTATTTGGTGACCCGAATAAAATCTTCTGTGACCCACCTGTGGGTCCCGACCCAGTGTTTGGGAATGACTGGTTTAGAGGAAAATATTTAACTTTTTAACTCCACTACATTTGTTTAACATCAGCAGCATTTAACATTTCTGGCTTGTGACTTCTTAAAAATAAAAATGAGTGTTTAGTTGAGCCCTTTGTCATGTTTCAGATAAACCTTTCATATGGTTTCATTTCAATAACTGTTCAAGGCCCAGTAGTTGTGTCTACAAAGCATCAAAATATTCATTTTGACATATCATTTATTGTGGAATATATTCTCATATCCTCATACTCATACTTTCATTTCTCTCTCTCTCAATTCAATTCACTTCAATTCAAATTGCTTTACTGGCATGATGTAATGCTGTACATGCTGCCAAAGCTATAATAATACTATAATAAATCAAAGAAATGAGCATATTATAGAAAGAATACTACAAAACAAAACAAATATCATTAAATACATCAATAACCATATGCATGATGTAACTGTCCCTCAGTCTATGGCAGCCAGTAACATAGACATGCTGCTAACTCCCTTTTGAAATCGATTCAAATGTTTGAATAATAATGATGTATATAATGTTTTTATTTATATTTCTCACATTTGGTGAGAAAATGTATCTCTGTTTCAG
>JAJHUR010104637.1:0-16998 GCA_027495735.1 Lutjanus campechanus | reverse complement strand
CGGTGCTGTCGTTGTGTTCACGCCAGTCAAACTGATTTCTTGTACTCTGTAGTCAAAGTGTTTTATCCACTTTTTGTTTTGTTTTTTTTGTTGGATTTATTACACGACACATTGTCAGTACTGTACACGATGAGCAGGTGAAGCACTTTGACCTCGTGGGAACTTTTGTTTATTTTCATTCAAGTGCAATATTGCCTGTTTGTTATAGTTTGTGGGTTTTAATTTATTTTAGATTTCTTTTACAGCATGTTTTAATAAAATATGTAATTATAATCAATCTATCGCGTTTGTCATGTTTCAATCAGTTCTTACTGTGGAGGATATGAGGGCTAATCGGCAACTATTGGAAGAGATCATGCGATCGCTGCTGTGTGTGTGTGTGTGTGTGCGCTTGTCCACAGGTAATCTTGAATATTATTGGACCGATCAGCCTAATTTTTTTTGTGCACATTCATGGCTGTTTGCTGAAGGACCTCTGTGATTCAGAACTTTTGAAAAACCTTGAAAACCTTCTTCTTTCTTTTTTTAAACGCCTCAGTGCAGGCGACCGTCATGTCCACAAGCATCATGTGTTCAGGTCATGTGATCGCAATATCTCAAGAACGCCTTGAAGGGATTTCTTCAAGCCTGGTACAAATGACCACTTGAACTCCAGGATGAACTGACAAGATTTTGGTGGTCAATAGTCAAAGGTCAAAGGTCGTGGTGACCTCACCGAACACATTTTCAGCCATAACTCAAGAATTCATCTGCTAATTATGACAAAATTACACACAAATATCTAATAGGATAAAACAAGGTGATGGCATTTTAAATCCAAAAGGTCAAAGGTCAACTTCACTGTGACATGTTCAGCTCTCTGTCCTCCTCTGTGAAGTGAAGACAGCACTTTTCTTCCGGGGGTCAATACTTGCTTCAGTTTGAGATCTTGTTTCAGCTCGGAACAACGTATGTAGACGTCGTGTTAATGTTGGTGGAACTTGGAACAAATCTCTGCTGGTTGTATCTGGCAAGTTGTGGTGACATTGCAGTAGGTGCTTCAGGTGTTTTGTTAATTCATTATCAGATTCAGATTTGATGTATTTTCCTTCTGTTCCAAGCAGCCATCAGTCTGAATTCATTCCTGTTCTAATGACAAAACGAGTCATATTATAATTTCATGGTAATGCAGAGTCATCGCTGGTGTTTATTAAGTAACTGACAAAAACGAAAGCAGACTTTATGTTTACTGTGAGGGATTAAACACCTCGAGCAAGATTCTGCTGTGTGATTTGTGTCCATAATTGCAATTAATGGAAACCAACAGAATGAGAGAAAACACATGAAAATCTAAAACTCTACCATGTGTGTTTGAAAATGGTCAAAAAAAGATATAACGAATACGTGATTTATGTGTGGCCCTTTAAATTGTTATCAACGCCGCCCTCTGCTGGACAAACTTGTGAGTGCAAGAAAAAAAGGAGCTGATTTTATAATTCTCACTTTTAGCACTTTGGTCATTTAATAATTCATACTCATGTCTCAAAACAGACACAAAATACTAGATTACATTTCCTGCTCGTGTGTGAATTATAAAATATTCATCTGCATTTATCAAAACACAAACAGTTTGGCGTCTTGCACGACAGATGTCTCCAGTTCTGATTTTCTTCACTTGCATTATCTCACTGGAAACTTGTGTGTGGTGATTATTTAAATAAATCCATCGGTGAAGCCCAAGGCAGCGTATTAACGCCTCAGTTTAACAAGGCTGTCTTTACACATGTGGATCAGGTGATGCACAGGAGGAGAAGGAGGAGGAGGAGGAGGAGGAGGAGGGATCTGTAGTGTCCACATGCGTAGACCTGCTCAGCATCATGTTCTCAGTTATAGTCCAGGCTGTGGTTCAGCTGCTCCCTCCTTTCTTCTTCTCAGCCACCTCCTCCATCTGCTTCTGCCTCCGCTCCAAGACCTCCATCCTCTTGGCATGGTTGCGTGCTCGCTCCTGAGCTCGCAGCTCCTCCACATCTTCAAAGAACCTGTGCCTGTACGGAGGAGGAAGCACGATGATGACTTCAAAATTAGACTCCAATTATTGTTATAAAGCACAACTAGGCCCTTTAAAATGTTGTATTTCAAATAAGATCAGTTTTAATGTAAGTCCAAGTCCATCGAAAGTTAATTAATTGCCAACTATTCTGATTATCGATTAATCATTTCAGTCATTTTTCAAGCAAAAATGTCAAACATTTGCTGGTTCCAGCTTCTTAAATGTGAGGATTTGCTGCTTTTATTTGTTATTTATGACAGTAAATGAAGAGTCTTTGGATTTTAGACTGTTGGTTGGACAAAAGAAGTGATATGAAGACGTCACTTTGGGCTCTGGGAAACTGTGATTACTCGAAAATGAAAATTAGCATTAGTTGCACCACTAAATGTATGTAATATCTACCTGTCTATCTACAAATCTGTCAAAAAATGCCAAATATTTGCAAGTTTTTGTCTTATATAATAGTAAACCAAATATCTTTTGGTTTTTAATTGCTGGCTGGACCAAACAGAACATTTAAATACGTCACTTTCAGGCATTTCTTTTACAATTTTCTGACATTTTTGAGACCAACAATTAACCAGTTCATTCAGAAAATAATCAGCAGGCTAATAAATAATGAAAATAATCACTCGCCGGAGCCTTAACATGAACAGTTTTTATTATTATAACTAAAAGGGATGCCACTATTTTTTCACTGGAAGATCAGTTTACTTGAGTCCCGGTCTTTTAGGTCTTCTTTGGCTTTGTTAGATAAAATAACCCCATCATTGTCATCAGGGTTATCTTGGTTTGGGTTTGGAGATTAATTTTTAACAAAAATCCTGCATTACTAATCAGAGGAGTTGAGAATAAAAGACTTTGGCATTTACCAGGCAGAGAAGGTTTAATGACTCAGTCAAGCTACATTATGGGAAGTGTAGGTGTAGTGTAAATATGGAATAACAGTCATCACATCTTAGTTTGTGCTGCCTCATCTTTTAGTCTTTTTTTTTCTCCAGAAAAATGTGTTTCTAAATTCATTGAAGTGCAACACTAAAGCCCTAAAGTGAAGACAGAAAAACAAAGCAAACTTGCATTACTGTTTTTTGTAGAGCTGAAGCAATTAGTCATTTAATCGATAATCGTGTTTTTAGTTGCATATTGCATGACTGTATTGTGCAGAACTGTTTTGCAGATTAATGGAGACAATAAATGGCAGATTTATTGATAATTAAAATAATAAGTAGTTGCACAACTTGTTTTTTTAATTAATAATTTATTTTCCGCCCTAAATATTATATAACAGTTAAATATGCTGCACGGTGCCGCACAATTGTCTAGTATTACATATATTTAACATAACTTTGAGTGATTCTTGTTTGCACAACAGTGCACATTATTGTATGTAGCTGCTGAATGATGTCTGTATGTCTGTGCTTTGTATTTGTATTTAAAAACAGATTAAATTAGTGAGTAAACACTAGATGGCACACACACTATGAGCATAACAGTTGTGTAATGGAAAGTGGAGCAAGGTGCACCATGCAACATATTATCTGTAAGGTTTTTACTGAACATTTACAGATGAAAATCAATGCAACCAAAAATTCACAATATTCAATGCAATGAATCAAACCTGTTGAAGAAAGCAGTGGCTAGTCCGACAATCAGTGTCCCAAACAAAATAGGTTTCGTAAGACGTTTTCCAGTGGACAGTTGGTGTTGCTTCATTATAACTGAAGTCCGGTGATGTGAATACAGGCAGAAATATAAGCAGAAAAATAACCTACTACCTGATACATGAGCTTTTTAGCTGACCTTTCAGGTGACCATTAACAGTTAGCTAACTGCTCTTCACACACCTCCTTGTTTTGGTCGTGCCTTGATGGGAACCCTAGCTCTGTGGAACTCTCGCGATATTTGTACACTTGGCTTCTTCATTGTGCACGTTGTATTAACTATTCATGTTTTATAATGTGGCAACGCTTTTGATAAGGCTTAGGGACAAAAAAAGAATCGGTTTGGTCAGAGAAGGATTTGTGGTTTGGGTCAAAATGGTCACTCTCGCGAGATTTCTCACCGGTCTGGGGTTCCCGCCTAGACACGACCGTCGTGCAGTTACTCACGTACCTCAACTTCCGGTTCTCAATTTTATGAACTAAAATTTCCCCAAAACATGATAGAATAATTTTAAAGTCCCACACCATAATGTATATGATAGTTTAGTATCTGTAGAAGTTGTTTTACGGAGTTTAACCAATATTACATCTTATTTAAAAACCTTTTAAAAAGGTTATATGTAGGCGGAACGTACTGTTATCGGGCTGTTGTACGGACGCATTTTAGAGACGGACCAAACATAGAATTGCTCAGAAAATGAATGCGGTCCAGCTTAGTTTGTTAGGTGTAGTTTGCTTAATTTGTTAACTTTAGTTTGTTTTACAGGCTTGCTTTATAGTAGTTTGAGTGAATATTGGAGCTAATGCTAAGCTAATGTTAACGATGTGGAGGAAAGGCTCGTCTGAGGGCTCTGACCGGTTTGAATATTTACAAACTCTGGTCACTGAATTTCAGGACACCGACAGTGAAGGTGGGTATAATTACAGTTTAATTTGTCATGATCCAGTGGTCTGTGTAAATTAAGTTCCCTAAATGCAGCATCTGAGAACTCTAGAGAGAACTGGGATTATATTATCTCTGGAAAATTTTAAATGGCAAGTTTTAATATTTTAAAGGCACAGTCCATCATATAAACAACAGGGTGACCACCTCCAGAGGTCTGCAATTTCAGTCATATGTCTGAACATCAATATACATGTGTTACTGATTTTTTTTCTTGAGAAACCGTTGTTACATTTACATTTTCCTTCCTGAATAGGATGTATAAGGATAAAATAAGATAATCCTTTATTTATGTGCAGTGTTACAGAAGCAAAAGAGAACAGTGCCTTAACAGAGGCATCAAGAAAAAGCAAGATATAATGAATATTTACATGTAAACGAGATATGAATAAAACAATGAGAACAATATAACCAGGAAACATTCAACTGTTTGAAATTGCAATTGCAAAAATATGAGCACCACATAAAGTTGTCAAATGTTCAAAATTATACAATATCCATTCATTACGGTAACAAAAAAGTACTGACACTATAAAACATTATTTCAGTGCTTATTCAAGACTTCAGTTCAGTTCAGTCTTGTCCTGCCTGAAACTCGGCTTGCAACAACAAAAACCAGTCAGTGTTAGTGACTTTTTCTGTACCAGCACTGTGTGCAGGTTGTTAATTAAGAAAAAGGAAAATAACACCCTGATTTTGTGTTTGTTTTTTTTAATCTGGCAATTCTTTTTAATGTGCACACATGTCAAACATCTTATAAACTTGTTGGTGCTCTCTGGTGGACAGAATCTGTAACTGCATCACTGTTTCCAAATGACCTCAAACATTTCACTTTGTGTACTGAAACCTATTGATACTGATATCAATGTGCTTGTGATAAGCTGATGAATGAATTTGTTCCAATACTTTTTTAATTTTTAATTTGCTTACATAACTCATTTCACAACATCAGAGGCGAAGGAGCAGGTGCTGGCTAACCTGGCCAACTTTGCGTACGACCCAAACAACATGGAGTATCTGAGGGAGCTGCAGGTGACCGACCTCTTCTTGGACATGCTCACTGAGGAGAATGAGAACTTTGTGGAGTTTGGGATGGGTGAGTATCACACCAACAAAAACTATAAATCATCGTCTCCTGATCTAAGAATCTCATCACTTGTCGTGTGTGTGTCCTGTTCTCAGGCGGGCTGTGTAACCTCAGTATGGACCCTGAGTGTCGAGACATCATCCTGCAGAGCGGTGGGATCAGCCTGGTCACAAACCGTCTGTCGAGCCGGAGGGAGGAGACCGTCCTGTCGGCCATCACTACACTGATGAACCTCATGAAGCCCTCGTCACGCTCTGAAGTCACTGATCCGGCCATCCTGCAGTGCATGCTGCGCTTCTCCCTCTCAGAGAGCCCCCGCCTGCGTAACCTGGCCGCCGTGTTCCTGCAGGACTGCTGCACCGAGGAGCAGGTGACCCGGGCGGAGCAGCAGATGCAGGGACAGCAGACGGCAGTCGGCATACCGCTACCAAAGGACTGAGTTACAGCTGAGGTACTCATGCAGGACATTATTTTGTATATACGTGGATAAATTTGCTCTCTATGAGAGTTTAAGAAATATGTTTAAACCCATATGTGAACAAGGGGTGTTGTGATTTATTGGTATTGACATTTATAAATATGAAATATTATTGATGTTATGTTCATAATACACATATCATAATTTCTGACAGTAAAAGAAAAAACATCCCAATGGTGAGTAAAAATTATGATATTAGAGGTCATAATTATGAGGTAAAAAGTAACATAACTCTGACTTACTGTGGGGATATTTTTTCTTTTACTGGCAGAAGTGAGATTAAACCAGTTACAGTTATAGTTGGGAGTCTCTCTCTCCACCTCCCCTCACTCAAAAGAGACAAAAAAACAGAAAAAGAGACAAAGTAACACAATAAACAAAGTTAAAGATGATTTAGACTTTTTTGTATGTTTGTTTGTTTTTTTAAATTTTCTACAGATCTTACAAATCTGATATCTTGACAAATGTAAACACCACATCCTCTTGTTTTGGTTTCAGTCTTTCCACCAGGGGGCAGTATTTCAAAACTTTTAATCAGGACTAGAATGATCCGAATGGGGTTAAATCTCAAAACTGGGTATTTTAAAACCTGGGTATGAGATCCTGAATCCTACAAAACTGAGAGAAGGTTTTGGTAAACTAGATCAAATATTGTTTTAAGGTATTTTAAGTGTCAGAGGAGCAGAAAATCAGGATCATCCTGATCCCACTGGAAGGGAGAGTTCAGGGTTCAGCATAGACTCGAGGTGGATGTAGAGACGTGGAGGACAAATGACGCTTCATAATATCGCTGCACACAGCTTCAAATCGATGACCCCGAACCAGCTGGACAGTCAGTGAGAGACACTATTTATTCTGCCTCTAGTGAAAAAATGCTTCACTGGGTGGAAACAAACTAATAAACCAAACAACGAACACAAAACACATAAGAGCTGCAGGGATTAATCTGTTATTAATCAACTATTAAATTAATCTGCATCTTTTTTTAAATTGATTAATTGTTTTGGGTATTTTTTTGAGGGAAAAAAGAGAAAATTCTCTGATTTCAGCTTCTTAAATGTGAATATTTTCTGTTTTCTCTATTTCTTTACTACACGGGCCAACATTTTCCACCATTTTCTGACGTTTAATGTATCAAATAATTGAGTATTTTCAGGTTTCTTTGCTCCTCTCTGACAGCAAACTGAATATTTTTGAGTTGTGGACCAAACAAGACATTTGAGGACGTCATCTTGAGCTTTGACCAACATTTTTCACCATTTTCTGACATTTTCTGGACCAAACAACTGATCAATTAACTGCATTTTTAAACAGGTAGTTAGAAACTATCAGAGTACAGTTTTAAAATAACCCTCCCGACCCTGCTGGCTGCGGTCAGAACATGTTTGAATTTAAGTGTTGTGCTATTTTGTTTTTAACCACAAGATGGAGACTGGATAGTTTCTGTTAAAGTGAAGGGCTGCACTTCTCTTCACAGTATGACAGATGACAGATCAATGCAGTTGATTAATAATGACACAAAAACAGCATGTGAACTATTTATTTATTTATTTATTTATTTACTTAAAACAGTCTTAAGTGACCAAATCTCACTTGTTAGGGCTGCAAGTCACGATTATTTTTTCAATCGATCAGTTGTTTGGTCCATAAAATGTCAGAAAATGGTGAAACCTCAAGATGACGTCCTCGAATGTCTTGTTTTATCCACAACTCAAAAAATATTCAGTTTGCTGTCAGAGAGGAGCAAAGAAACCAGAAAATATTCACATTTAAGTAGCTGAAATCAGAGAATTGTGACTTTTTTCTTTAAAAAAAGACTCCAAACGATTATTCGACTATCAAAATAGATGCAGATTAATTTAATAGTTGATTAATAATAAATTAATCATTGCAGCTCTGTTTTAAATTACTCAAAATTATTAATCAATGAATTAATCCTGTCACAATCTTCATTTCAGTCTTCAATCATTTTCTTCATTAATCGACTAGTTGTTTGGTTCGTAAAATGTCAGAAAAACATTGATAAGTGTAGTAAAGAAGTAAAGAAAACAGAAAATATTCACATTTAAGGAGCTAAAATCTGAGAATTTTCACTTTTTTTAATTAAAAAATGACTCAAAACGATTAATCGATTATTAAAAGATGCAGATTTATTGAAAAGTTGTTTGATAATAGATTAATCGTTGCAGATCCAAGTGTTTTATGTTTGTCGTTTGGTTTATCTGTTTGTCCAGCTGTTCCGTCCTTTGTTGTGCACAAATTATCGATCAATTGATTGATTTAAAGACAAAAAACGGAGAAAATTCCACCCAGTGATCGTAGCGCATCGTTCTTTATTTTAAAATAATAATCCTACTAATAATCCCCATTTTTACTAAATATATCTGTAATCTGATTACATCTTTTTTTTTTATCTGCAACTGTAATGGAATACTGTTACTTTTTTGTACCCAGATTACATAATCCTGTTGCATGTAATCCATTACTCTCCAGGCCCGTCTGTAGCGACCCGGTTCAGATGCTGGAGCACGTTTCAGCTTCCACTTGGCACTCTGTGAGAATATCATGTCCTGAAACCTTAAATCCAAACTCCCAAAATATGTAAAAATTAAAAAAAAAGAAATTTGCAAAATAAACGTTGAGGTTCCTCCGTAAGAGCCAGGAGCCCCGTTTGTTTTCCTCTGGGCTCTTAAGAGCTATTTCTGGGCCGAGTCCTTCAGGTCTAGACAGAAGACGACATCCGATCCTGCAGCCCAGCGTCAGTTGGACTGCACATGTAGCCCCGGTCAGACTCCAGAGGAAATTCTTTACAGCTTTCAAGTGTGCGTCTGTGATATTTAGCTTGTTTTAAAGTTCTCACTTTCAATCGGAGCGTGTGTATTTGTTTCTCAATGGCATTCCAAGGGCTTAAGAGGCGTGCACCTGCCACCGAGATCAATAAAAATACCTTCATTCTTCCCGTAAAAAGAGAGGAACCCACCCAGGCCTGGTTTTAATAATGTGGTACAAAGTTTATTTCAAGTTGATGTTACAAAAAAAAAAGATTTTTTTAGATTTTTTTTTTCAGGATAAAAAAAGAAGAACTGAGTGGTTCAACAAGTTCTGCACTGATCCTCAGTATGTTTGAGTTCAGCCGTCTTACAGGACATCCACTCGTTAATGGATCGTTCACATTCATGATACATCGTCATTATTAGACGGAGGACGTTAAAGGGATAGTTCACATGTTTTGAAGTGGGGTTGTATGAAGCACTTTGTGCAGTCCGTGTAGACGGAGGTCGACACGCCCCCAGTATGGAGAAGCAGGGTCGGCGGCAAAATGTATTATAGCCACCTATTAACAATCAATATCAGTTTAAGTGCACGCTATATTTAGCTTATTTTCACAGCTTTTTACGACAGGAAACTGCAGTTATAGAAGCCAAATGTTGCTCTCTCCAAACCAACCAAACTCCACTGACAAAAATAGTAATTTTACTTCACAGAACAAAGGATTCGCTGATCTACAGCTGCCTTGATCGCTTAGTTTGTTTGTGTTATTGTGTGACTCATGTGAATCCCAACGATCCTTTTAAAACACTAAAGTCTCATAATTATTCAATCAAATTAACGGATGAGTTAACAGACGAGCAACTCCCCTGTTCTTGCAGTTAAAAATGTTTTTTTTTGCTAAAGGAGTCTGGTGGTTTTGGAGACAGCAATTCTTAGTTTAACTGTACGCTATATTTAGAATATTTTCACCACGTTACCTTGCCGTCAGACGGCCTTTTATGGCAGCAAACCGCTATAATACAAGCCAAATATCGCTCTCTCTCAAAAAACCAACCAAACTCCATTGAGAAAATCAGCAATTTTACTTCGCAGGAACAAAGGAGTTGCTGGTCTACCGCTGCCTCGACTGGTTAGTTTGTTATTGTGTGACTTCAGTGAGTCTAAAGTTACTTTTTAAAATAAAGAAGTTGGATAATAAAATAAACAAACTAACCGATCGAGGCACATTTAGACCAGCAACACCTGTGTTCTGTGAAGGAAAAATTGCTGATTTTCCTAATGGAGTTTGGTTGGTTTTTTGAGAGAGCAATATTTGGCTTGTATTACAGCAGTTTCCTGTCACACAAGTATTTGTTAATTTAAATGGAGTTGACGTTGACGCACAATACAACAGCTAATGTGGCGCCTGCGTATGTCTATGGGTAGTCCTGCTGCTTCTCCAAACTGCGGACGTGCCGACCACCATCTACTGTCCCTCATTTAACCATACTTCAAAAAATCCGAACTATTCCTTTACAGGATGAGGCTGTTCTTCTGTATTTTTCTTATTGTCAACAAATCCCATGAAAAGACTGAAATGTGTCTGAAATACGTCTCTAAATATTTCTCGACCCCGTGTGTGGCACCCAAGCCCCATTCATTGCAAACAACATACAAATGTATGGTTTCACTTTTAAAAAAAGGTCCAGTAACTTCCTCAAACATCTGGGCACTCGTGGCTTTTAACAAACGTTACTCAAGCAGGAGGAAATAGTGCATTTGTTAGGGACTATTTTCAGCTGCGGATGAACACACACTTAGTGTTTTAGTGAAGCGGCAGGACGGTGTGTGTGTGTTTGTGGTAATGAAGGAACGTGTTACTTGTTAGTATCAAGTCATTGTGCTTTTGTGGGATTTGTTGACACTCAGAAAAACACAGAACATGACTTAGTTTATCCCTTTATAACAGTTACAGGACGATACAGACGACGTACCCCGCCATCACACGTCTACATCCGCCTGTTATTATCTCTCCAGATGATCTGATGGCGGGGTTTGAAGTCCTGATTGGTGTTTGTGATACACGACATTCAGTCATTGAGTCCTGTTTTTATACGCGAGCCGTCCCTCTCATTGTCTCTTCTCCAGTCCCAGCTGCTCCTCAACCACCTCGCGTAGTTTGTTCTTCTGGATCTGAGAAGAGAAAGAAAAAAAAAAGTGTCTTTAACAATTTAAAGGTTATCAATCAAAGTCGTCCTGTGAAGGACATTTCTACTGACTGTTTCTGTGCAGAGTTAACTGAACCCCACATTTTCTCTGCGGTCCAGCCTCCCTGCCCCGTCTTGTTACGTTCTTTACGTAGTTTTTAGCATTTTTACTTTGCTACGTTTCTTTCATCGTTAGTTTTTTGTCTTATCATGTCTTTTTCATCTGTTACATTGTTACGTCTCTTTGTCTTATTCCTTTATGTTGTTTTTTCTTTGGTCTAATTACACCTTTATGTCCTTTTGTGTCTGGTTACGTCTTCTTTGAATTGTTACATCCTTTGTCATCTTGTTACGTCTTATGTCTTTTACATAGTTTTTTGTTCTACTTACTTTTTTTGTATAATTATCTCTTTTATGTCGTTTCATGTCCAGTTTTGTCTTTGTTGTCGTGTCACATCATTTGTCATGTTGTTACGGATCTTATTTGCCTTATATCTTTGGTCATTTTTCATCTGGTTATGTCTTTTTCATCTGTCGTCCTGTTACATCTTTTTGTCTTATGTTGTTTTTTTGTCTAATTACGTCTTTTTCATCTTGTTACATCTTTACGTTGTTTTGTGTCCAGTTACGTCTTCTTCGTGTTGCGATATCCTTTGCCATTTTGTTAAGCCTTTTTGTCTTTTACATTGTTTTTTTTTAAAATTCTTTTTGTCGAATTATGTCTTTTTTGTTGTGTTAACATTTTTTTTTGCCTTATATCCTTTTACGTACTTTTCCTTTATTCTACATTTATCACATTTGGTCAAATGCTTCAACATCATCCCAGAAATCCCAGAAGTGAAAAATGCTGCGTTCAGGAGCAGCCTGCAGTGTTATGGTCTCACTATCTGTAATCAGTTAAACTGATGTACTAGTGGTCAAACAAACGAGTCTCCAGGCTCTCGAACGTGACCTCTGTGTTGGTGTTTTGTACCCAGCAGGACTCCCTGGAACTGTTAATACTGACCGGATTATCCTGCTGAAATGAGCTGAAGGAGTGTTTAGATTCGAGGGGCTGGTTTTATCTGATATGCTGCTGTGGGACGAGGTCCGCCGCCCTCCCGGGTTCGTCTAACAGGACCGGTGTGTGCGTGCAGACGAGCTAATAGCTCCCCTTCCCTCCCGTCTGGGGGCATTTAGGGGCAGGGCTGTTCAAACACAACACGCCGTGTCTACAGTCGCTTTAAACGGCGTCCCAGGAGAGAAACACAAGAACCTGAGGGGACTAATTTATCACAGACTGAAAATTATAAACCTGTTTTTAGTCTGGAAGCATGAAATCTTAATAAACGGTTAATTAAACCTTGATTGCCTGTCATTTATTCATTTATAGGCTGAAAACACCAAGATTTACCTTTCCAGTAATGGTGAGCGGGTAGCTGGTGACAAAGAGGACGAAGCGAGGAACCTTGAAGTGAGCGATCTGAAACAAAGACAACAAAAATATGTTTTATCATGATGAACATGGGTCATCTAGTGAAAAAAAATGCTTCACTGGGTGGAAATTTTCACCAGTGATCAGTGAACAGCTTATTATTGATTATTAAAAGTGGATTGTGCCTCACCTGGCCTTTGCAGTAAGCTTTGATTTCCTCTGCAGTGCACTCCTGTCCGTCCACCAGTTTGATGCAGGCGCAGACCTCTTCACCCATACGGGAATCCTTCACCCCGACCACCTGACAAACACACACACACACAAAAAATAAACAAAACATGTTGCTCTGCAGCAAAAGAAAAAAGAAGAAGCCTCGCTGGATTTTATGTTTCCACTCAAACAAACCGCTGATCTGCTGATCTGAGTCTCTAACGATGTAAAACAGTTGGGACAGGTTCAGTGTTCGAGCTCACCTGAGCCTCCTTGACTTTGGGGTGTGTGTGCAGGAACTGTTCGATCTCGGCCGGGTAGATGTTCTCTCCTCCTCTGATGATCATGTCTTTGATCCGACCCTCGATCTTACAGTAGCCGAACGCGTCCATGCTGCCGATGTCTCTGCAGGAAACAGTGAAACGTCGGCATTTGGGATAAATTATATGGAAGCACATTTCTGCCAGAGAAAGAAAAATATATCCCCATGGTGAATCATGATTATGAGATTTTTAAAAAGTCTAAAAAAAATTTAATTATGGAAAAAAAGGTAAAACTATGAGCTAAAAGTCATAATTATGAAATAAAAAGTTAAAATTATGGGATAAAATGTTAAAATTATGACATAAACAGGTAATACTATGAGACTGCTGAGATGATTGAGATAAAAAGTTAAAATTACAAAATATAAAGTCAATTATATAACAATTTTTGACTTTTTATGTCATAATTTATCATTTCTATCTTATAATTATGACTTTTTATCATCATTTTGACTTTTTTTCCCCCATAATTTAATTATTTTTATCTCATAATTATAATTTACCGTGGGGATATTTTTTCATTTAACTGGCAGAAATGTTTTTCTGTAAAGTTATGATTTACTTGAATGTGTGACAGATGTTTTCCTGTGGTTTTCTGAATTAACGGTGACTGATTCATCCTCCACTCACCCGGTTTTGTACCAGCCGCTCTCAGTGATACACTCTCTTGTTTTGGCTTCGTCCGCCCAGTAGCCCAACATCACACAGTATCCTCTGATCATGATCTCCCCCAACTCCCCCAGAGGCACCACCTCTCTGGTCGTAGGGTGAACTATTTTAGCCTGTGGAGCAGACCAGTCATATTATTATTATTATTAATCCTTTTAATTATTAATCAGATTGTTTCATCGTTTGATTCCAATAAATTTCTCACAACAACTGGCAATTTGGTTCAAGGCTCACTGACAAAAAAAAAACAATATTTATGAGAATTTTTTCTCATAAATTTGTGACTTTTTCCTCATAAATTTACCCACTCAAAGTTTTTTCACATAAATTTGTGAGGTTTTTTTCTCATGAATTTACCACTTTAATCTAAGAGAATATCAAAGTTTTTTCTCATTAAATTGTGTGTTCTTTCCTGTAAATGTACCACTTTAATCTCAGAGGCGTAATATGTATGTAATCTTGTATTTTTGTGTTTTTAACGTCTGTATGTTGTTCACGATGAACGGTGCGTCTAAAGTACCTCTAAGTGGTCCATGATGAAGCCGACGGTCTCAGCCTTCCTGTCCAGGTTGTCTGTCGGGACGCCTATGAACGTCACGGGGCTGTTCTCTGTGGTTCCGTATCCGATCTGTCAATCACACAAACATACAGCACGTTATTCACGTCTTTTTCTTCTACATTTACCACTTAAATCTAAAAAAAAATTCCCTTTTTCTCATAAATTTACCACTTTAAACTGCTACTTATTTTCACAATTTGTTTATTAAATATGATTTTCTCAAACCAACAGTCCAAAATCCAAAGACTCTTCATTTACCTTCATTACAAAGAAAAGCAGCAAATCATCACGAGTAACCGATTTTCCAAGTTGTTGAAATTGAAGTTTTCTTTTAATCAACTATTTGTTTAATTGAGAATAAACTGGCAAACTTGAGATAAGTCACCTTTATCCTGCAGATCTGTGTGCGTGTGTGTGTCTGCTACCTTTTTACCGTTGGATATTCAAAATACAAACAAACAAAATACTGGGAAAACGCATCCTTTCAAACGACAACTCGAAATGTCTGAGAAACTGTCCTGCACCCAAAAATATTCAGTTGACAGTGATGTAAAACAGAAAAAATGAGCAAATCCTAATAGTGGTGAAGCTGGAACCACCAAATATTTGGCTTTATTTCTTGGAAAATAACTCAAACGTTTAATCGGTTATTAAAATAACGAATCGTTTCAGCTCTAAACTATTTGACTCAAAGTTTGTGCTTCAGTATTTCTGTTTTTTTGGAGACTTTCTGATTGTCCTTTGCAACATTTCAGGGAAAAATAAAGAGATATTTCCTTTATTTTGTTTATCTGATAGCTGGAGTCATTCAGCAAGAGACAAGGTCACAAAAAAGAGAATCTCTGAAGAGGAGAGAGAGACAGAGAAGAGGGACGTTGGACGTTTTAGAGGAGGATACGGTGAGAACTGCACCTGGAAAATCAGGGAGGAGACGATATTCCCAATAAAATGTTAGATTTGTTAAGTAAACTCTAGATTCCAGTTATGCCGGGTGGATCCATCCATCTTAAAAATGCAGCCACCTGAAGCCAAACCATCCGCTGACGGGAGCCAGACACCAAAGTCCTGCTGCTCTTTTTATAAAAACGTCTCTTTATCGCTAAAAGCAGGTGAAACAAACACCACAAACAAACTCACGATAATTTAAAGGGATAGTTCGGACTTTTTGAAGCGGGGTTGTATGAGGTACTTACAGTAGATTTAAGGGCGGATATTTCCTGCCGATGCATATTTAAGTTACACAAAAGCAGGTTTGGGGAGTAACGGATTACATGTAATGGGATTACATATTCTGGATACAAACAAAGGCAACTGAATTTAGATTTACTACAGCTGCTGATTCATGATCATGGCCTCTGGTGAAAAAAACTTGAAATGTTTTGTCTTCAATATCAATATTTACACAAGGCAACTATCGCTCTCTCCAAACCAACCAAACTCCATTAACAAAAACAGTAATTTTACCTCCCCGATCACAGGAGCCGCCGATACACCGCTGCCTCGATCTGTTAGTTTGTTTGTGTTATTGTGTAACTTTGGTGTTTTAAAGGTTAAGTTTGGATTCACTGAAGTCACACAATAACACAAACAAATTAACAGTTTGAGGCAGCGGTGGATGAGCAATGCCTGTGTTCTGCGAGGTAAAATGAGTGATTTTGCCAATGGAGTTTGGTTGGTTTGGAAAGAGCGATATTTGGCTTACATAGCAGCAACTTCCCATCAGAAAAGGCCGTCTGATGATAAGGTGAATTTTCCATACACATTTTTTTAGGTTGCTAAAATACGTGAATAAAATGCATCTACTGTAGGTAATACACTGACTATGGATACATACCTCATACAATCCCACCTAAAAAACACAGAACTATCCCTTTAATCTACTCCATCTCTTTCAGTTGGAACCTGAGAGCCACAATCACCTCAACAGCTCAGAGGCTTAACTGTAAATGACCATTACATAATACCACACTGTATTTCAACAGAAAAAAAAAATGCACGCAGGAATGTAAAGTGGTATCTGAGACTTTCCTTTGTAGGTGTCTTTTTCAATTGTTATGACTTGAAACAGCAGCTCGCTCCTCGCCGGCCATCTGGAGACTATTATAGGTTATAAAACAGCTGCACAGGAGTGGCTCCTTTTCCTGCCACCGCAGACTGAAAAACAATAGAGGCGTCTGGGAGCGTGCACGGGTCGAACCTGACCTCGTGTCTTATTGTTGAACATAAACCTTAAGACATAAAAAAAGGACAGAGCGTGTGTCTTTTTCTTTTATGCGTCCAGCAGCAAGTGGAGTCAGAATTTCAGTCCTTCGTTTGTGGTCCGAGTCCTGCAGAAAAGCAGCCGGTCCCCCTGTCGTCTTCCTGCTCATTTAGGGTTAAATTCTCACAGACACTTGACTTCCTCCTGCAAACCTCTCACTCTAACACCCTGGCAAGCCCTCCTCGTTTTTTTTTTTTTTTCTTCCTCAAGTAAATGTTATAAATAGTGCTGTGTGTTCTGTTGACTGGCCATCCTCCTCTCCTCTCAAAGTGAATGTCTCTGCCCACCTCACCTTTTCACTCCTTCTCTCCGCGTCTGTTTCTCTCTCAACACAAACACACTTCGCTTCAACCTTTTGACTTTCTTCACCGTGAAGCTTTTTTTTTTTTTTTTGGTTCTTTCTGTGT
>JAJHUR010104635.1:11680-24785 GCA_027495735.1 Lutjanus campechanus | reverse complement strand
ACCCAATACAGCTGCATGACCATAAAGGCCCTGGCCCTTTAGCTGGATACTTCAGCTGACTGTGGACCTTCCTGGTTTGATTCCCAATCTTGAGATTTCGTCCTTTGGCTCTTTGGGGTGAGCTCTAACCAAGCTCAGATGTTACGCTTTTATTATGAAGGAGCAAAATCAGAAAATGTTTTGGTTTTCATCAGCAGTAACTCAACACAACTCCTATACAGCCTGAACGTACAAACAACGAAGTAGAAGAGGAACTGAACTTCAAGCTTGTATTTGGTCATCACGGGTCGGCCGTGTGTTTTGGCCCCACTCCCACAAGGTCCAAACTCCGGCACAGCGCGTGACTCAGCACAGCTCAGTGTGTTACAAATGGTAATGGAAATGCAAATGCAAATCAGCACGGCACAGTTTGACTCAGCTAAAAGTGGCAGAGGAAAAACCCCGTCAGATGACTCATGGCTCATCTCCCAGTTGAATCATCAGGACAAAAGAAAACACCTCTTTCTTGATAAAAGAGAAAGGTAAATGCCTAAAGACATAAAAGAGAAGTCAGCAAATGCTATAGAAGATTTTGGTAAAACATACTCAAGTGACAAAGCTGTCTATTTGTGTGTGTGTGTGTGTGTGTGTGTGTGTGTGTGTGTGTGTGTGTGTTGAATTCGGTGTTTTAACCCATTCGGATCCGAACTTACAGCAGAGACAGCAGGTGGAAGAGCTGGGACATGTCAGTTCTGGAGTAAACAGCAGCTTGGCCGAACACATCTGAAGCACATTTCTCAGTACCAGTCAACACGTGATTCTGCTCCTCTGCTGTAGAGCCTGTTTGTTCTGCTCTTCTCTCTCCCTCTCTGTAGTCACAACTCACAAATATGTGGAATAAGCACATAATTTACAAATATACAACCTATAAATACAGTGGATGGACAGATCGTCATCATTCATCATGTGGAAGAAAAAAACAGGGGAACTGAAGCTCCGGGAGAAAGGCAGCGAGAAGGGGGAGGGGATGAGTTGGAAATCATGGGAGGCATATTTCATCATTTATCAGAATCAAATCATGTGTATCACATATAATATGTTATTTATACTGTTTATAGTAGATTATCAGTTTGTTTTCAGAACATGGAAAGAACAGAACAGATGCAGAAACGATCGAATCTATGTCAGATTCAGCAAACGCTCGCAACTTCAGATAACCGTGTAAATTATCCACGTGTGCGTATCTGAGTGCATGTGTACAGTATGAGACTTGTAAATTAGCATAATTAACTCCCCAGTAATACCATATAAGGCTACACTTCCTGTCCCCTTATGTCAGGAAGTGTTGATCATGACAATGACATCAAAGAGTTAAAAGAACTTTACGAGTTTGAAGACTGACGTCCTGCTTTCAGAAATCCATGAAGGAAAATCTGTCATTTTGACAGCGTCGGCACTAAATTCAAAGGCCCTGATAAAGATAAAAAACATGGAAAACAAGTGCTGTTACAAGTGCTGTGTTACCTGAGGGTCGGACTGTCACTGAAATAAAGGAGAAAATTCTTGATATGAAAATTGCTTCAAAGAAAAAGAGTTTCCATCATGGAGGTTGAGGACAGAATAAGTGACGAAGATATATGGCCAGTACACCTGATGCCTGACAGCTAATGCTTCATTAGATTAATTATGATAGGCTTTATGTTTAAATTTACAATTCTACTTTAATCTGAATGCAGTCGAACAGGATGATGTCGACTTAATTATGGAGTGTAATTTGTTTTTCAAACCCGAAATGTCTTCACACTAATGAAATACACAGTCATTAGTGAAAAACTTCAGTTTGGATAACAGCAAACTGCACAACTCCTACGAGAGGTTTGGACCAATCATAAACTGTGTAAATTCAAAGTAAGAGAAAATTGGTGAAATCCCTCGTGCACACATAACAAATCCGTTAGCACGAGTGGTTCTTGCATGAGCCCCAATATTAGCATCTTTAAATCTTCTAAGGTTTCTAACGTGAAAGTTGCGCCCGCTACTGACCAGTTCTATTTTGCTATCCCCATTTTTCTGTCCCTCTCAGAAACTCGTTTGTGACACTTCACCTGTCCCCACATGGGGCAGACATACAGGAATGATTGGATTTAGTGTCGTCAAAGGTTTAAACCGCCCCTCTCACAGTCAGATTGAAAATTCATTCCCATCAGGCCGGATCGCTTCAGTCTCTTTGAATTGAAGTGTTTACATGAGGCACTTTTATCATTGACGGGCTGTTATTCTGATTATTTGTGGAATATTAGGGTCCATGTAAACACAGCGATAGATTTTATCATTTAAACATGAGGACAAATACAGAAAACCGCCCTTTTCGCAACACTGTAGAGGAGGAAATGTGTTCACTGAATGAAAAGAATGAAAGTTTGAGGTTTCACTGTGGCTCAAAACTGTAATGACTCAATGTCAACAGCTTAAGGCTTTTTCTATATTTGGGGACACTGAGACATACTTGAGGTCATCCAGCCTTGAGATGTGTCTGAGTAGGGTTGTAATCCAAGCAGATTCCCTGGAGTACATCTGAGATCATCAGGATTAACATATCAAATTCAGGAAAAGTAAGAAAGAGATATCTCTCAAGCCTCGTTAGAATAAAAGATTTCATGTGACTTAAATGTCTCCATACATTTTCATTAGGGGGAGCGTACGGCTGCACAGTGCTAGGATGACAGTAACCTACCCCGACAGGCACGGAGCGACCAGGGGACGTCCAGACCATCTGAACCGGGGGGGCCGGCTCTATAAGACGTGGTTTCAGACCGGGTGGATGATGCTGTTTGTGTTGGCTGGTTCAGCACGGTCTGTGACCTTCTCTCCACATGGGAGCTCCATGGGGCCTCACTCTTTGTTTGTGATGGTATTGGTCTTGCTGGGGCGTGCTGCTCAGCATGTCTGTGCCTGAGGTGGCTTCCCGCTGGGACTTCGACTCTTCCAGATGTGAGGGAGTGAAATGAATGTTCGTTCGTTAAGCTAAAAACAACTCGGGTTTTCTCTGCCTACTTCATACTTCACCGATGGTTGCGTCTATGCATGTTTTACTGTTTTGTTCCTTTGCACATCCGGTCACGTTCAGGAGATGCTGTTGAATTTGAATTCTGATCTAGCTATGTGGAAGAATGCTAAAATCTTATGATGGGGATTAGATTAGATATATAAGTCATATTATCTGTATTCAACACAATCCTGTGGAAAATATATTTTTATTTCATAAAAAATATGTTAATATGCATGTAGAAAGCGTGACTAAAAATTTGTTGCATTTGCATTTAATTTACCTTTCCTTAGAAAGAAAAACAACAACACAGGTGTCACATATGCATCGTTTTAGATGTTTCTGCCCTTCCAAGCTCTGCTTCTACACCTTCATCCATCTGATGTCTAGAATTAATGAGTTACACTGGTAGTTTAGGAAAAAAAATGAAAGTAGAAAAGGATGAGCAAAATTAATTAACACAGCAAGACAAAAAAACCCCCCTGCCCTTTATCAAACAGTTCCTAAGGATGACTTCCCAGATGGTTCTGTGTAACAAACCATCTGGCACCTCAGGTTAACCAATAATGAGAGGTCTAAAATTTTGATATGTCTATCTAATAATTATTTCTGTCTCACGCTTTTCCCCTCTGGGTAGCACTTGATAGAAATCAAATAAGCACTTTTCCTAAATCTGCATGGCTTGCGACTGTTTTTTAAAATTTTGATTTTTAATCCTCCCAGTTTCCCCTGTGCCAGTGGTTTGACCTTTGAACAAGAGACAGAGCCAATCAAAAAGATGCTGTGCAGTCCCACATAAAGGGACACCATGATCATCCTGTATAGCAGGATGGATTTTTTCCACTGTGCATGTTTTGCCACCTCTGATCCTGTTTAATATTCCTTCATGTTTCATTTGTTTCATCATTTATTGGCTCAGAAGGTAAAAAGTTGTTTTATTGTGATAGCGACTATTGAAATCTGGCTCAGCTTTGAATAAAATTGGCAAATTTGGACATTTGGAGGTCAAATATGAAACGTTGTTATTTAATAAAACAGTGTGTGGGAGTTCTTCTGATTAGGCCTCATTCACCAGTATCTTCTTAAACCACAGAACTGTTCATGTCTGTTTGTACCATGGTGAATGTTTTTCCACATTAATGCAATTTGACTTTACATTTTATCTAAAAGCTGTAGTTGTAAAACCACAAAAGAAAACTTTGGTGAATGCGTGAATCTTCGTAAATAAGTGCATAATTGGGTTTTAAGAGGACATTTCTTCTTGATTGTCAGTTGCCAGTTGTATTTAAGTTGCACGTGTCACACATTCAGATGTGCAGAGACTATTGTGAAAACATTTTAGGATGCTGAAAATGGAACAAATGGCCCTTTGAGTGCCAATTAAGACTCTCATGGTCACCGCAGCCCGTTTTCTGGACTAAACTGAATTGTTACATCAGTCCAGCAGAAACTTGTGAAAGTTTTTGTATTGTTTTCCCAAAATCACTTTATTGACAAAAGCTTTAAAAAGAAAATAATTGTCAGACTTTTTTTCTGTTATCTGCCAAAAGCCTGCAGTAATGCCATTAAGTGAGAACAAATGTTTAAAACAAACTCTAATGCAATCCTAATCAATCGTACTAAGCAATTGTGTTATGGAGGAAAAAAAAACATCTTTAAACTTGTAGAAGTATGAATTAGCATTGCACAGGTGTCTGGTGTCTTCATCTGTATCTGTTTGAACAACAATATTTCTGTATCTGTATTCTGATGGACGACCAGAAGTGGGTTTGGTTTATACCGAAAGTCATATTAAATCACAAATGTTTTATTTTATAACCTAATATTAATTGCCAATGCAATTGTTGTGCCTTCAAAGCATCAAGTCGATTTAATATTAACACACAACTAATGAAGAAAAATGTTAAATGTTTAAAAAATAGTATATTTTATGAGGATGTGGAAATAATTGAGAAAACAGAACCCCACCTTTACCTGGGGGACACTGAACAATCAAAAACTGAGAAAATAAAAATCATTTTATACATTGAAATATTCTCTTTTGCACTGGAAACTTTACCATGATGCTGCATTCATATTTCTTGATCTTACTGTATATATTAATATTATAACATAATAATATTATGATGTAATATTAAAATTAAGTACTACTATTTTCATAAAAGTTAAAAGGTAGTACTCTGAACTTTACTGCGTTACATTTTGGAAATTATTTTTTCAAAATAATAACAAGCACATTCGGATAGAAGAAATAACTGTTTCCGTGGCATTATTTGTGATTTCTCAACATATTCAGATTCGGGTGCATCATTAGCGCGAACACATGAAGCAGACAGTAAAACTTTCTCCACCCACTGATGCATTATTGTGCAGAAATATTGCAATGAGAGCAAACTTTTCCAGCTACACGTTAATTAATTCAACTGTAAGATCATTGAACCCTAGAGGGATTGTAAAATGTCTCACGGCTTTGATGAAGACAGAGAAACTGTGAAAAGAGGACGCTGGTTTATTGAAATGGGAGATTGCTGAGTTGAGAGTTGTAATTCATTAGAAAAAAAAAACGTTTTGTGTAACATCTCTGTTGAAGACAATAGACTGAGAGATGAGAGCAGAGGACGGACATGCTGGGAATGGATGCAGCAAGCATGACAAAAGAGGTTTGTGTAATGATGTCATTCTCAATTACTAACCTCTGTCACCTTTGGGCGTCATGGACGAATTTTCACCCTGAACAAAAAAGATCTCAAGTGGGCGAGATCAATCAGAGAGATGCATGACTGAACGGGGCTGGCTGCTGTGCTGCTGACTGTGTTATCGACATTTGTTTGTTGAATTTTTAATTAACTGAAATGTGTAATAATGACAGTATACTGGAGTGTGCATTGCTTCATCTACAACACTTTCAAACTGCTGCACTGCACTGTGGGGGAGAGTGTGCATTATTGTTTGCGACACTGGGGATTACAAGTAAGTTTTGTCTGTGCCAGAGCCTGCTGCTGCAGAGCCAGGCCGACATGAGATTTAAAAGTCTTCATGCCGGGATGTTGAATTAAACATTGCATGCATGCCATCCTCAATCTGCGCCCCTTCAAACACTCCAAGAGTGTGTAATTAGGCACACGGTGCTGTCTTCTCTTTTGGAGACGTGACGCACTGAAAACACACGAGGCTAAAGTCGGGATTACCGCATATGGACAAAGTGTCCCACAAAAGGAAGGACAATTATGACAGCTTAAATCCCACAGCATGTCCCCGTGGCCGCCGTCACTTGTCCAGGATGTTTTCTCTCCAAATTAGTTGCTGCTGCTGCTTTTTGACAATGAAGCCACCTGTCAATTACTGTACAAACACTGCAGGGAGATGACAGAACACCCACACTGTTAGAAATAAGGGTTCTACCTGAAGGGCTGAGGTTCTAACCACAACCATTTGCTTCTGAGGAAGTCTTGTTTTGAAGAAAAGCTTCTTCAAAGGTTCTTTGTAAGACTAAGGGTTCAATGAGGAACGCTTTTCATCCAAAGGACGCTTTTTGGAAGAAAGAATTCTTGAAGAATTGTTTAAAGCGTGAGTGTTAAAAAATGTTTTCTCAATTTGAACTACAGTATCTGTAGAATATAATAGAGTTCTTCTTAGAACCTTCAAAGACAAGAGGGTTATAAGTGAAACCCTTAAGTATATTTTTATACCCCTGGGTGGGTTTTTTATGAAACCTTTGGAATACAAAATGATTCTCAGTAGAACCCCCTGGTGGGTTTTACATCAAAACCCTTGGAATATAAAAGGGTTCTTCATAGAGTCCTTGTGTGGGTTCTACATGAAACTCTTGGAATATAAAATGGTTCTTCAGAGTCCTTGTGTGGGTTCTACATGAAACTCTTGGAATATAAAAGAGTTCTTGGTAGAACTCCGTGGGTCGGGTTTACATGAAACCCTTGGGATGTAAAAGGGTTCTCGGTAGAACCATTGGGTGCGTTTTACATTAAAACCGTTGGAATTTAAAAGTGTTCTCAGTAGAACCCTATGGGTGGGTTCTACAAAATCCTTGGAATATAAAAGGGTTCTCTGTAGTACCCCTGGGGGGATTTTACAAATGGTTGCATCCAGAACCCTCGCTCGGGGTTCTATCCAGAATCTTTCCAACTTCTAAGTGTGCTAACAAGGGAGTTCTAAAGAGAACCCTTTTATATTACACGGGTTTAATCTAGAACCCACCCAAGGGGTTCTACCAAAAACCTATATTCAAAGGGTTCCATGGTTCAAGGTATAACCCTCTGTGTTGGGTTCCAGGTAGAACTCTCTGAAAGGATACCAAGTGGAACCTTTATTTTCTACCAGGAACCAAAAAGAGATCTGCTACGGGGACAAGCCGAAGAGTGCAGCGAGGATACTGTAAAAAAAAAAGAAAAGAAAAAGTTCTGCTTTTTCAGCCTGGGATGCGTGGCCGTGTGGATTCACGACAACCTTCTGAAGAAAAGAGATCAAGATCCGTGTTTCTGGTGCCACCGAGTCAGAAGAGTCAAGTAGCCCCCTGTGGACGAGCCATATGGCCTAGGAAGAGTTTCATGGGTGAATATGTGTGGCAGCAAGCACCATGCCAGTCCCTCTGCTGATTTCTCATTATCGAGGAATAAATAGAACAAGACAACAAAACAGTGGCCCTGTTGTGTCATACTCATTCTGACATCGGTGTGAGACAGATGGTACAAACTAAATGGCAAGATTTGAATAGTTGGGAAACTGGGCAGAAGCGCTAAGCACAACAAACAGCAAACTGTGATGAAGAGAGCGTTCGGTTCTGCCCCTTTTCTGCACTTTTTTTAAGAGTAACACTATAATTTTTCTTTCTTTGTCACCTGTTTTGTGCTGCATAACCAAGTGTCACTTTAAACAGCAATCAGGATGACTGCGCGCACACTAGTCTTCTCGCTTTATTGCCTGTGCAAGCAGAGCGTGTGTTTGTGGCAGTGGCGTGGGAGGCTGTAGGGGAGTCACAGGGAACAGCAGATGCCAGGTCTCCTCCAAGGCGGCTGACGGGCGGGCGGGCGGGCAAGGCAGACAAGTACAGGATGCAAAAAGCTGAGGCAGAAAGGCTACCTGTAAATATAGCACAGCAGCTCAGAAGCTTCGGTTTCCATTAAACAGCCATGTATTTCCCAGCTCCTGGCTTTATTGCACCGCTGCTTCGGGAGCAGGAGCCCAGGAGGCTCTTCAACATTATTAGCAGCTCACAGTACATAATCCCACAGCAGATTCTCGTCTATCTTCAGACCAGACTGAGATATATAGAGAGAGATGAGGAGTGAGAACGGGGGAGAGGAGGAGGGAGGTGCTGGTGGCAGTTGCCAGTCTTTGTGAGTCCGAGTCATTGACGCAAAGAGACAGAAAAGAGAGGCGGACATACATTGTAAAGCCTCTGTGTTTCTCATCAGGGTGTCAAGCTAATTCAATGACAGACACCAGATGGTGTCCTGTCTCCAGAGGTCCCGTGTGTCTCACTAAGTCATGAGGCCAGACACAGTGCCAGTGCCCTCCTATGCCATTCCTTTAGAAGGCGCTGAAGCCACTGCATTCGGCCTCCCCGATGTCTCGGCCTGGTTCCACTTCTGACGGCTGCCGGACACTCTCAGGTGCTGTTTGCTAGCAGAGAAACTGAGAGAGACGGAGTGAAAAGAGGCAAATATCCAACTTTTAAAAACAAAACATCAGATCCTGTCCATCAGAAGAAAAAAAAACTCCTCCATCTTCATGTCAGAAGAACATAATGGGTTTAATTCATCATGATCAAGGTTGGAGCAGTGAATTTGGCCTTGCAGACCAAACACTAACTCATCATCATTTCCACAATATGAAAGAAACAAACACTACCTGCTGATGCAAAACAATAACATGAATACTGATCCATGCTCAGTGTGTCATCTGTAGAAATTTACTCCATTGATTACTGGAGCACAGACAGCCTATAGGGGACATGCATGGACGTCACTTTCCCACTAGAACAAGCCAAGACTCATTCCCAACTCGTCACATACTCACAATTTGTCACTGCCCCTCGGTGACTCATACAGATGTGAATGATACCCATTAGTAGCTGGAAGAGACGAACCAGGCTTTTCAAGTGACTTAAAAGTAAACCCACCTACAGCTGCATGAGATGCAGCGGACTGTTGACTTAGTATAAAGAGGGAGAAAGTCCGCACGTGGAGGAGGTGGTGGAAGCATGGCTCAAACAAACACAGGACTTTCATCCAGGAAAAAGAAATGTTCATATGCCATGTTACATGCATCATTTGATTTTTGTTTCGTGTGTCGCTTCAGTGGCGTCATGTGACGTACATAATGTAGTTACTGAAACTCAAAACATGGTCTTATCCATGTGAAAACCAGGTCTTGGCTCTTTTGCCTCTCTCCAGCACCTCACTATGGCTTTCACAGAAACATTTATGGAAATCTGGTTCTTTAAAAAAAAAAAATCCTCTAAATTTTGCCAGTGGCTATTCTTGAGTCTCCCTGTTTCCAAGGAAAACAGGTAATTGAATAGTTGCAGCCCCAGACATTTTTGTTTTTTGGCCGGAAATGTGTCTTTTGACAGTAATGGCCATTAAACCCTGTCCTAAACCTAACCAAGTAGTTTTTGTGCCTAAACCTACCCTAACTACAAAAGTTTCACAGTGTTAAGCAGTTGGGGATGAGAATGAATTGAAGCAGCAAAACATCCTGCGACACAGCTGCCTTTAGTCGGCGAAACTGCAAAACCATGAGTAAAACAAACGACTATCTCCGTATGCTAAAGGCAGATGGACTCAACAGTGATCCTTACAACTTACCAAAGAACCAGTGGTTCATGGACACTGACATGTGACCAGGAATCAGGTTTCCTGACTTCAATGCCAAGGGAAGTACACAAAGCGGAGAAGGCATACAAAAGCCTGGCCAGCTTTGTCGTACTTCAAAGTGGGAGTTGTTGTTAAATGTCAAGGACACGAAATGATATTTATTTTAATTTATTACATTAGTGGAGAAACAAGTTCACATGCAATAGCTTTGGTGTTATGTCCAGAGTGAAGAATGCGCGATTGTAGAAGGAAAAGCTCAGTTAAACAGAATATAAATGTAAGACGCTTGGCATACACTCGTCAAAGTCTATCAGGCTTGGTCGCCTGTGCATACATGAAACCTAACCATAACTGAACGTTTAGCTGCCAGGCTAAAGGTGAAGTGAATGGGCCCACCTGCTTCGTCTCTGAGTCAAACTCATTCTCCTCGGTCTGTCGCTGTTTTTCATAGGTGCCCCATTGGCGGTTCATTTTGTCGACATTAAACATGCAGACGATGACTCGAAACAAAACTTTGAGGGGTGTGTGGAGATCGCAGGGACTATTCGCATATTCATGAATCCTTGAATACTAAATGAAGGCAAGGTGTAGAGTTATATGTAAGCCATTTTAACAAGGTATTTGAACTTATTTTGCAAGAAAAAAAAAAACATATCAGACTCAAAGTATTACCTCTTGCAGACCATATTGTTTAAAACATGACTGGAGGGGGATTTAAAGATGCTGGAGTCACAGAAACTTTTGAGGCCTTTTGCTCCATCTGTATTGTAATCCGACTGGAAAAATGTGTAGTTTATTGTTTGTTTGTTTGTTTGTTTTATAATACTTGTACTCATCTGGGGCAGACAACATATGGCTACATGCCTTTTCTATCACAGGAGCTACAAAGCCCTTGTTCTGTATTATCAGAATCAGACACGGTTTTATTGCCAAATAGGTTTCACATACAAAGAATTCGCAGTGGTATATCGGTGCTTAGAACAAAGAAAGTAAAATAAAAAAAAATAAGGCAAATACTGCAAGTCAAAAAGGCAGCAAAGATAGAAGATAACTGCCAACATACCAACAATATATATAAAACTACAAACAGTAGAAACCACGTGTACATTATGTTATATAAATGAGTGAAGGAGCTGTTCAAGCTTAGGCAAGAACGTGCACAGTAAAACGTTTGAACGTAAAGTGGTGTATAATTAGATGGAAAGAAGAATGGAAAATAACAGTCACATGAGTGTGTGATATGGTCTTCAAATAGACGAGCCATCAGGATGCTGGCATCCCACAATTAGACAGTGTACACAGCAGCCCGTCACGCACTGTGTTGCTGACATCCTGTGTCAGAAGGTGGTGATAGGATCTTAATATCCTTCAGTGAAATGTCTCATTAACATTGTTAACTTACTTGGTCGTCACAAAGCGTGGCACCAGCCTGTTATTAAATAATCTCGAGATTAGAGGCGGTGAGGAACAAGATGCCCAAGAACAAACATGACACACAACATGCCTTATAGCACAGACCTTTCTGATGTATTGAATTGTTACGGCACAAAAACTCCTCATCCTGAAAGGACTCTGTGATTGTAGGCCATTGATGGCACAAATAAACGGTGTCAAACTGTCAAATGCCCCACTTGCCTGACAGTTTGCTCTCCTCCTTTTAGTTTGTCATGTAGAACCTGTAATCTTGTCCACGTGGCTTTGTGCTTTTGTTCTCCTAATCATATGAAAATTAAAGTCATCTGTAATGAAGACTGCAGCTTATTGCAACTGCGTTTGCAGTCTTATCATAAATGATTATGCACATTGACAATTCTTCATTAGTGATCTAATCTGCACGGAAAAAGACAACATATTTTTAAATAACTATATCTATTAATAATAAAAAAGTGTAAATCTTTACAATCCATACCTCTGAAAATGATCTCTTTGTCTTGTTTCAGTATTAAAGGGATAGTTTGGATTATTTTAAGTGGTGTTGTATGAGGCACTTGTCCATAGTCAGTATATCACCTACAGTAGATTATTATCAATTTTCCCATCGGAAAATATTCTCTATATAACATACTCCTAAACTGATATTAATTTTTTTTTCTTCCTAGCTGGTACTCCAGATCTTGGGGCATGCTGACCTCCATCCACTGTAGGTAACACCCTAACTATTGATAAGTACCTCATGCAGGCCTACACCAAATATTTAGAACTATCCCTTTAAATCAACAATTTCGACAACTCTAAAGAATGAAAGTAGTTTATATGCTCGTTGTATAAATGACACCAGTGGCCCTCCTGAGGAAAACCACATTAAGCCTTCTGTATGTGCATGTCATTTCTTCACATGTATTTCACCTCCTAACTCCCCTGTGGCAAAACCCCCCGGCTGCCTCCAGCTGGCTGCTCCGCTATTCTGCTTGGCACAATCACCATCACTCCATCGCCACTTAGCATCTGCCCGGTAGCATCTCAGCAGCATTTCACGTCTTCCCCACTTATCCAGCTTCTCCTCCCCTCCCCGCCCTCGTCTTGCTCTGCCTACTCATTTTACCCGCCCCTCCGCTCACCCTTCTCTTGCACTCTGCAGCGGCCTCTCTGCTGGCTGGCGTGACATTTGCCATTTAGACGAGGGGAAGAGGGACAAACCCTTATCCAATCTCTGACCTTTCCCCCCTTCTCTCCCTCTCTGGTGTCACTGACACATTCACTGCCAATTTCACTGACAATGATATTCAGAGACTAAAAATAAAATTCAAGAAGCCACTGATTGCATGTATGGCATGTGTTTTGGGTTTGTTTCGGCCGTGTTTGTCTATCCAGTGGTATTTATCTGATAACCTGTCTCAACCTGAGTGCCTTACTTAATGCAGGTAACTGCTGCAGCTGCAGTAAAGGTTAATGAATGCTCATTGAATGCCACATGCCATGGGCCGCTTTGGGGCATTATGTATTCAGCTTATTCAGTAGTTGGCCTACTGATGATCTACTGTACATTTTCTGTCCGCTGCAGAGCTACTAGAATTATTCTCTTGAGACGGTATAAATATCTCATTATGTCCGGACTACATGTGAAGGACAAGTGCTTAAAGTTTAAACCTTCAGCGTGTTTTCTTTAACAACAACTTTACTGCCAGAGCTGTTAAAGAGCCATTAAAATCAGGTAGACTGTCCAGTAAATATAGACAGTGCAGGCAGTGAAGTTGCACTGGGGCCCAGTGGAGTGGGGGGGGGGGGGGGGGGGGGCCCCCCCCCA
>JAJHUR010104633.1:0-20458 GCA_027495735.1 Lutjanus campechanus | reverse complement strand
ATAGATTTATTTATCATTATACAGCAGGGTTGTATAGCAAGATTTCTCTTTAGTCCTTCTTGTCTTCAAGCCATTATTTCTGCTGCCAAATTCCTTCATTTATTATCTTCTCTTCATAGTCCTCAGACTAGATTTCACTTGTACCCACCCTTTAACCCACTTCTCTAAATGAATGCCGCACAGTGGAGGAAAGCACCTGTTGTGTGTGCGTTCATGCTGACACTCAGGCATGTACACGGTTGTTAAAATACTACACACTCTCGCACTTCCTGTCAGTTCGGTGTGTTAGCCAGCTCGTTCGGGTTGCGCCAGGCAACGATGAAGCTCTGGAGGAGAGGGGCAGGTTTAGAACACAAGCAAGAATGTGGATTCCCCGACTCTGGCTGCTGCATGTCGGGATCACATCCAGGAATGCCAGAGCTCCACCTCGTGTGACTCATTGTTTCCACGACAACCACAATGAGGGAAAACTCAAGACCATCCCACGTCATTTACAGGAAGTGGTCACAATGACTCCCTATGTGTTAGGAAAAAAAACACATGGTGGGGTAGACAGACAGACACACACACACACACACACACACACACACACACACAGACACACACACCCACCTCTCTCTTCCCTTTTTTTAAACGATGCTGTCTTTCAGTTTCACCATCTTGCACACCGATGGGTGTGGACAGGAAACACTGAGGGTCTTTGTGAGGCTGGATTTTGGTTTTGTTGTATATTTTTTTAAAAAGTAAGAAAACATGATGAAGTTTGTTTTTAAAAAGCTGCATAAATTTGTCTTGCTGATGAAATGACCAAATCATCTGTTTCAAATCAAATCATTTTGTTTGATAGAGACCTTATAATAGATGATGTTGTGTCTTTGCTAAAAAGAGCATTGTCCTTTACAGCTTTACCTTATCTTAGTTGCTTTTTATGAGAATAGTTACTATAATAAAATAAAGATTAAAGTGTGTATGATTTACAGGACATATTTGCAAATGTGGCAGAAATGGAATATAATATTCATAATTATGTTTTCATTAGTGTTTAATCACCTAAAAACCATAATTGCTGTGGTTTTGTTAACATAGAAAGAGACATTTATATCAAATACAAGACATTCATATCAATACAAAGGATGTTGGTCCTCCTCCATGTGGCCATTGTGTTGCAGTGCCATGTTTGTAGCCCGGAACGGACAAAGCAAACCCTGGCTCTAGAAACAGACTTTTGCATTTGCACATGTTTTGCAGCCCCTGTAGGTTCAAGACTGGCAAACTGTAAACAAATATATGTGAAGGTGGGAGCTGTGGTTTTTCTGGATAAAAAGCACTAAAACATTTACAACATAAAGTGTCCGTTCAGTGTCTCATGTTATATTGAAGGGTTTATGATCTACATGGAGTTGGAGAAAAATGTTTTTTCTCTAACTTATTCCACATAAATCATAAATGGTTGAATATAAAAACTCATTGAAATCAACTGAGAAATGCAAACCTATTATACTTTTATTTATTTTTTTAAATGCATTAACTTGTATGTGTTTCCAGGCCAGTCTTGACCGGGCCAATATGGTAGTGACGCTGATATAAATCCAAAGGCCAGTGTGGTGTCGACAAATATGTATCTATGCACATTATCTTTCAATATGATAGGGCAGACAGTAGGCAGTCTGAGAGGCAAAATCCAGGGAAAAGAAAGTCCATAAGACTGCAGCTGATAAAGTCAGTAACTGCAGTTGACTTAACTTTATGTATGAACATTTTTATTAATTCTTCTCTCATCTGGATTCTATCACCTGGACAGTCAAAGGACACGATTTGTGTTTTAAGTAGTGTTTTGTTTATTTAATTATTTATTTTTTCTTTCTAGAAGTTGGTTTCAAATACATTGGTTTTGAAAAGTTACCCCAGTGGAAATGGCATCTTTGAGACCCTGTGTTCTCCTCTAGTGTAATAAAATGAAGAAGCCCATGCGGTATTTTTTGTGACAACAAATTAAGTAAAATTCATATGACTGGGCAATTGGTATAAAGTTGACTTAATAGGATTTAATTCAGCTCAGTTGACTTTCTGTCTCTGCCAGGTTTGTGTAGTAGAATAAATGCATTGTGATGTGATGGTCTGAGTTAAGTGTTACAGCATATTTGTGAAACAAAAAACTTCTCTGTATGAAATCTGAACTTCTCTTTTAATGTTGTAATGCTCCATTGCATGAATAGAACTCTTGGTGTCTGTGTTGTTTATGATGAAAATAACTGTTGGTTAACCTCTCAGCCAACTGCTCAGCAGGTCTTCCCATCGCTGTACTTCCTCCCTTTAACTGAGACTGAGATTTAACACCAAGCGTATCTTTTATTAGCTGTATATCTTATCTGTTTCTGTGTTGCGTTTGCTTTCAGCTGTGATTGCCACCACCACCCACACCACAGTGGTCACCTCCGCTCCTCAGCACTACCCCCAGCAGCCCACTGCAACACCAGGACATTCCTACCAGGCGGCCCAGTATTCACCCTACCAGCCCGTACCAGTGCAGCCGGGTTATGGACCTCAGCCCATGCCCCAGGGCTATGGAGCCCAGCCCATGCCAACATCATACCAGGCACAGCCATTCACAGCAGGACCGCCACCAACATATCAGGAAGCCAGTGAGTGTGAATTTTTTAAACAGCCTGTTGTCAAAAAAAGGACAACTTCCATTTATGACATCCTGCCAGTATTACTTCCATCAGCAAAAACAATGGCAAAAAAATATTTGGTGACTTGACTAAA
The DNA here is from genome assembly GCA_027495735.1 of Lutjanus campechanus. Lineage (NCBI taxonomy): Eukaryota > Metazoa > Chordata > Actinopteri > Lutjaniformes > Lutjanidae > Lutjanus > Lutjanus campechanus. The sequence goes on along the minus strand of JAJHUR010104633.1, from coordinate 17,692 downwards.
AATAAAAAGATGCCTTTGAAAAGGCAAACAATGTGATGCATTTCATCATAGTTCCTCCTTTTCTGAGGGGAACTGTGATGAAATGCATCACATTTTTTGTCGGTGAATAAAAACTATAATGACACCGCAAAAGTTGGATGAAAATGAACCAATTACTTTTTTGACTCCAGTCCTGCCTGCATCTGTAGAATCACATTTCAACTAAACTAACACACTGAAGCTCCTGACTGATTAAAAGTATCCTCCGTGTCCCAAAAATCCCTCTTCTTCAGATGTCGTTTAGGTGCATCTGTTACACTGAAAGGCAGCATCTTACATTTAGTGACAGAATAACTCTACCTGTAAGGTTATTCAACATAATTTACAGATTTATGGACTAAATTGTGTGGAAGCCCATTTCCGCCAAAAAATTCCAGGGTGAGTCCTAATTATGTCAAAATAAAAAGTCAAAATTATGGGACATAAATCCTAAAAAAGTATGGAAATGGGCTTTAACAAAGTTCACCTACAATCCCACTGAAAAATGGACCTGAAGTAGCAGCAAAACAGTTGAGACAAACCACAAAAACATGGATGTGAATGTTACCCTCCTTTGAGGCTGCTGTGAGTAGAAATGAGTACAGGAGCACCATTAGCCACAGAATGAGCTGTTTATATCTACAAGGGGTGCAGACCATCTTTCATGGAGGCTGTTTACACCGCCATGTTTCTACAGTTGCCCAGAACGGACAAACCAAACACTGGTTCTAGATGCAGCCTTTTGCCTTTTTCAGGTGTTTAGTAATCCATAGTTTGAATTTACTCCGACAGCCTTTACTCTCTGAGAGTATGATACAATACGATACAACTTTATTGTCAGCTTAATACTAAAATTCATTTTGCATCCCTGGGCAGCTCTGTTGCAAAAAATCACCCACAGATTAAACATGCAGTACATTTATGATTTTTTATAGACAGATAAAAACAACAGGATGGACTGATGTATAAAAGAATTCTTCAGCCTGCTGTGTTGAAATTCAGGGACTCTAAATCACCTATTGGAGGAGAGCAGTGGGTATTCACCATTTAAAACATGAGAAGAGTCAGAAGAGATGCTGTTTGCCAGTCTGAGCATGTTCTTATTGTGAGCTGCTTGAAAAGCATGTGCCACAGGTTTGCACAATTTTAGATTTGATTATGCGGTTTAGTTTTAAGTTTGACAGATAGGCTGCTGGACCAGGCTGTACTGCAGTACAGCATGACCATCTGAATCACTGAATTAAAAAAAACAACAGAAACATTATCTGGCTACTAACTTCAAAAGATCTGAGTCTGTGAAGCAAGTAAATATGCTCTTGTATCTTCTGACAAATAAATTCTATATGAGGAGATCATGATAAGGTGGCATCTATCATATCTTCCAAGTATTTGTAAGAAGAGACCAGTTTAATTTCTTTGTTGTGAATTGTCACTGAAGACAGCTGACAATCAGGAGGTTGGATAAACTCAAGTTAGCTGTCTGTGTACTTCATATATTTTTTAAGAGTGGTGCATTTCTCAAATGGATTTCCAGGAAATGGACAGAAATTAAGGTCTTGTGGTCTTTAGGATTAAACCTCATTACACAAAGTGGATGATTACATAGTGGGTTTTTTTTAGAAACACCCACCAAACTAGAGAAAAGCACCCTTTTACATGGTATAATGACACATTCAAATATAGCTTTAGAACACATTATGCAATTTTGGTGTTTCAGAAAAGCTGCAAACGGAAGTGGAGGTGGAATAAAGTTGAGCCATGTCCGGATTTTGTAAAATAGGAACTGAGCCATGTATGGTTATTTTGACTAGACTGAAGTCGTGGTTACTATCTTTCATCCTCTTTCCATCTATTCTTTCCATGTCCAGCCGGCCCTTGCTACCCTCCCAACCCGATGCCTTACAGCCAGGCCGCGTACGGCCCCGGCCAGCCTTCGTACCCTCTGCAGCCTCCTGTCCAGCCGCAGGCCAACGCTCCACCCGCAACCACAGACTACCTAGCCCAGCCAGCATACAACCCGGATTATGTTGCACCACCACCCAAGACTGGATAATGGACCACAGCGCCACACTCAGCCACTCTAAACATGCTGCAACATTTTTGAACTTGGCAGAGCTGGAAATGTTTGATCTGAATCGAGATAGCGGTTAAATATGGGGAAGTTGTGACACATTTGTAGTTGTTGTAGTGCATCTTTTCTGTTGACGAGTTGCCAAGTGAGAAATGTTGATACCTCTCAGCTCATATTGCATGGACTTACAATGTACAAGTGGTGAGATTGTTTTTAATTTTTAATATTACTTAATGGCTCCATCTTCGTCATCTTGGTAAATTACACATAAAACCACTGAGTCCGATTTTAATGAGTAGATGAAGAAGTGCTTCAGCATTTTCCAGCCTTCTAAACATGCCTCAACATCTCCCTCCTTAGTTCCTGTCTGTACTGTGCACTGGCCGAACATGCCTGACCTCTCAAGTCACCATCCATAGCAACTTTAGTCAGACTTGGTGGTAAAACTCTGGAGGAGTTCTCATGGTCAAACCTATAATTGCATTATTCCAGACCGATGAAGTTCTTCTTCTTCTTTTTTAATGTAGTTTATCATGTTCCTCTGACACTGGGGTTTTGAAAGGCAGTGAATGCTTTCAGTGTTTCCCCTAGGTGGACTGCTTTTCGGGGGCCGGGTGGGCTGCAATATCATAGAACTTTTACATTTTGCAGTCTGAGCTCTACAAGATTGTATGGAGTTAAATTAAGTGTAGATTTTAATTTCGTTTTGCGCCTAACCTTACCAATTTGGATCCGGAGGCCCCACGATACAATATTATCATGAAACTAAAGCCACAATACCATATTATTGTGATTTTAAAAATTGTGTGATATCCTGAGTATCACGCTAGCTAGACAGTTCATCTAACTTCAGTCATTCTTATTACAGCATAATATGATTGTCAAGCTGACAGACTGACCATCACAGTCATGAAAACCTACCAGCCCCGCTGACCGAGACATCTGCTGACCTCACCAGAAAAAAGACTCGGCAGCATCTAGTCAATACAATATTGCAACACAAAATATTGTGATGATATGCTGTATCATTCCCTCCCAACTCGTTTTATCAATATCGGTCCACGGTCCAATATCGGATGCAGCTGTATCAGCTGGGGCGTTTCTAGAATTCTAGCCACTGTCGCCAGAATTTGGGGCAGGTGGCTGTTGTTTGATTTTGGATGAAATATGTCAGTAAATTACTGAATAATTGTATTACTCCTGAGAAGCTTTTATTGTAATGTGACAAGCTGTCGTGAGCATGTGTGTGCGCAGTGTGGAGGCCTTCAGTTGGTTAAAAATGCTGCTGCTCGGATTAACACAGATCAGTGTTGCCTGATGGGAAGTAGAGCCATATACTTTAAAATTATCAAATTTTATAACAAAACTATTGTCATGTGCACCATATTAATGAAACAACACGAAGGCGTGTGTATGGCTTCATCCAGACACATTCACAGCCCATTACACAAGCACTCTGTCAAAACAAAAGCCCCACAACTACACACTGCATCACCAGCTGCTTTATCAGTGTGATACCGATATGATTGGTCTTAAACCACAAACCAGGTTTGGTTGTAGGTTGAAATGGCAAAATTATTGTACATACAGTTTTTTTAAATTAGGATACAAATACAATAATTATCGCCGTAAATTACAGCAAACCGCAGCTGAAATTAAACAAGTGCAACAAAAATTAAATATCTTCTTTTTTTCAGGGGGGGTGTTCCCCAAGGGTACAGTAGGGGAAACACTGACTTTATGCATGTTACTTGGGAACAAATCAAGTCCAAAGTGTGTAATATTTCTCAGAAGAGGATTTGTAAAGGAAAGGGTACATATCGTTGTCGGAGGGTAACAGATGAAAAAGCCTCCAACAAAAGGGAACTTTTCTCATGTCACTTCAACAAAATAAGCCTTACACAGAGGGAAAGTTTGCTTAATATTTAACTTTTATGTGCTAATGTAGAAGGGAGATTTTACATTTTTCTATTTTACTCAGGTTGTTTTCATTCATTGTTTTCTTCGCAGCATGTGTGTAACTGAGCTCAAATGCATCGGCAGCTTTGAATGAAATAACCAAAGGGGATTTTTCTTTTTACCTTTCCAATCGACCAAACAATTCACATTGTTGAGTTGACAAATGCAAATGTTATACCTACAAAATGCAAGAAACAACTGTGCCTTCTTAGCAATGTTACTTTAAGCCGCACAAGTAATTTACAATAGATTCAAATCTCATTTGTAGTTGCACTCGAGTGTTTGATTTGTTTGTTTCACATAGTGTTGTGTTACTTCTACTTAACTGTAATCATGAAAGCTTACATTCACTTCAAGGAGCCATACTATTTTGTAGCATTTCTGCCATCAAATCATGTAGCCTATAAACTTAAGTTACAACCAAAACTGTATGTTTTTAATCCTTAAAGGTCATACTTTCCTTCCTCAGTATTGTGTTGTTTGCCTTGTCAAATCAGAATAATTATTGCCGTTATTAGACTGCACCAGCACAACATTCAGCTCTGTCGTTTTTATCTAAATAATCTAATAAGCCTTAGTCGATCTGTTTTTCTGCCACAAAGCCATCACTGCTTCTGCTTTCTGCTGACTGAAATTACTTGACAATAGTTTTACTGAAGTGACCTTTTTATTCGTATCCAGCCGAGCGTGGAGATGTACAGTCACAGTTCATGTGACGAGGCTTTTTGAGGAACCCTGTTTGAAATCCCCGTCTTCTCAGCTTCCTTTGTTTTAGACTGTGGTTGTGGGAAAACAACATAGTTGTAATGTTTCATGATGTTGTGGGTGCAGGTTTCAGACTGACTTTCAGCCGTATCTGTGCTGTGGCCTGTTCTATTTTAGCAGCTGACATGAGAGAAATCACATGCTAGTTAATGAAAGGAGCCTGATGTCCTCAAATTTCTTTCTAATTTTCAGAACAGTTCATTTGTGAGGAATGTGCATGTGTTTTTTACATTGACCAAGCCATTCGTCTGTGTTCTTCATTGTAGGCTTGTCTTTTGTATGAAAAGTGTATTTATAAATGTGTTCTGCCTGTGAGTCCAGTCCCTTCACCAGTGTTGACTCTTCAAGTTGACTTTAGTTTAGGAGTCCTTTTATTTGTGTGTGCGCGCGTGTGTGTGTGTGTGTGTGTGTGTGTGTGTGTGTGTGGATTATAGCCATTTGTGCTTGTTATGAAAGATATTCCAGCAGAGATTTATTATTGTTGCATCTGTGTTTCACATCCAAGAACATTTGTCATCGATGCTTCTTTGAGAATAAATGTACTTGACTTTTATTTTGTTAAAATCCACCTCTTATTCTGCAGAGTACAATAAAATATATATTTTCTGTTTTTCCCCTACTTTGGTTATTGAATTTTCAGAATAGAACCTGATCACTCCGTGTTCTTGTGTCACATTTACACTTCAGAACAGAATCACAGTTAAATAAATAATTGAATATGCAATGGGATTAAGACACAGAACATATATTAATAATTAGATGTGCCAAAGCCAGGATAAATGTATAATGCCACATAGCCTACCCGCTGTCAGGAAACAGGAAATTTAAAAAAACGGGTGCTGTGGTTCTCGGCACAAGAGGTTCGCCAGATAGATGAAGATAAGAGATGAAAATAAAACACTGCAGCAAGCAGCACAGAAAAATATGAGAAATTTAGTTGGTCTCAAAAAAATGTAACTGCCACCTCACAAATGGTTCAAACTATAAACCAACTGTTCTGAATTGACACAAACGCTAACAAAAATAATGTTTTTATTTATTATATTTATTTTAGTCATTTTATATTTATATATTTATACATTGATTTATTTTATTATTTCATATACTGAACTACCTGTTGACCCATATTGACCTGCATGCTAATGCCAGAATGCTAACGTGCACATTAACAATGTTAACCTGTTGATGTTTATCAGTGTTAACCAATACCCCAATATCATTTAAATTTTTCACAAATATTAATTAGCTACACTATTACTAAGAATACATTGATGAATTTATGAACATTTATACATTTGCACTGTTAAAAAAAACAGCTAAGTGTGTGAAGTCTAGACTTTGGATTTTTATCCTGTTCGTCCATGTACATTAAACATATACAGTTTTACAGTAAATTAAAAAATGATGTTTTGATTTTTAAAGGCATAGAGGAGGGGTGTTTATAAATGGGGGTGCTGTGAGTGCTATAAATGCTAAAGTTGAAGGGAGAGTGGGTGGAGGCAGCTAACAGTAGCCTACTGGCCTAAGTAAATCTGGGTGGAGTTGACATACAGTGTTGTTTAACTGAATTTGTGCAGCTAATTAGAGGTGAATCATAGCCAGTGTGCAAAAAAACATACATTTTAGTTTATGGTAGTTTGCAGTAGAAGATGTGTTCTCAGCTTGTTTGTCTGTAAAAAAAAAAAAAAAAGATTTTAATCCCATCAAAGCACTTCCGATATCCAAAAGTCTTTAAATCAACCAGTGTGAAGTCTTTCCCATGAGGTGAGGAATGTTGTTGAGCAGCTTGCTGTAGGGTGGGACAGACAGACAGGTTGAAACACTTGTCTCACTTAGATCCACAGTCATTTCCTCATTACATTACATGACAGCAGAGATGGTCTCAAGGGTCTTGTCCAGTCTTGTGTGTGTTCTCTGTGTGATCCTGCTGCCGGCAGTGTGGGGTGAGTTTTATTTTGATGGGTTGTTGTTTTTTTGTTTTTTTTTTGATAGGCTGTGGAGTTTTAGGACCCTTTATTTATGATATTTTCATATGCAAACAGTCACAGAATGAAACCAGTTTGACCCAGTCAGGTTAGATCAGTTAATAATCAGTTTAGCTACAACTGTGTTTTTACTTCTCAGGACCACGCCACTTGTTTTAAACTTTTATATATGTTAAACCTAAAAGAGACAAGTTAAGGTTTTCTGGTTTAGCTGATCATGTCTCATAATGTTATTTTGTATGTTATGTTATCTTCTGTCACCCTCACTAGTCTCCACCCTCACCTGACCCTGTGTTTTGTATGTTACAGCTGAGTACTGCAAGAGCTACACTGACTCGTATGGTCAGTACCATAACACTCAGCAATGTGGATCTCAGTACTGCTGCGGATACTGCAACCAAAAACAATGCTGCTATGACAAGAGTTACCGCCTAAATCAAGACTCCTGTCGTGAAGGGTGTGCTCCTGCTTTGAACCTGTTTCTCTCTCCATGATTGAAAACAACGACAGTTGCAGGACATGTAACAATATCAACGTTTTTTTAAGAAATGTAATTAAAAAAACATTTGATTTTTTTAAATAGTCTATTCTGTGTGTGTGTTTTTATCTCTCCAGGGCCAGCAATGAGAAAAAGAAACACCTTCCTACGCTTCTCGGAAGCATCTTAGGGACTATTTTTCCTGTCCTCCTCTGCGTGGGTCTTGTCATCTGCTGTGTGGCTCCTTGCTGTTTGTGCTACAAGAAGTGTCGAAAAGGAGGCAACGGAAGGCGCCCACGTAGGACACATTTTTGTTTTTAGTTAACTCACCACAGTATATTTTATGAATTGTGTGTGCATGTGATTACAGTCACAGTAAAGTAAAAGTTTGACATTTTGGTAAATATGCTTATTTGCTTTCTTGTCTGGTGCCAAAACTGGAAACGGGGGGGAACTGTTAGCCTGGCTCTGTCCAGAGGTTTAAAATCAGTCCACCAGCACCTCTAAAGCTCATTAATTAACAAATTTGTTCACTTCATACAGTGATAAATTGACGGTTTATGGGTGGTTATGTGCCAGATATTTGGTGGTCAGCACCAGTTGCCAGGCAACCAGCTGAACCAACTTCCTAGAATCTCTGCTGGTTACTTGGCAACTGACCCAACCAGGAAACAATCTGACACATACTCGCCCATAAAACAGTGATCTGTTGTTTTTACAGGTTGGTTTTTGTCTGAGATTTTAGAAAAACAAGATAGAATATGTTCATGGGTGCACTTTACAGTGTTGACAAATTTAGTTACTTATTACATTATGCATTTACGTTCTTTGCATGAAGAGAGTTCAACTTAATAGTTTAAGCATGTTTTCTCAAGTACAACTGAATTAATATCAAGTTTATTTCTCTTAGTAATGTTTATTTGTTTTAAATCATTACAAAATTACTTCAAATTGTCTTTTCAAGTCTTTTTCCAGTGTAAACAAAAACCTGATCACAATATAATATCTCTGTAATCTCTGTCTTTATCTTTAGCAATGATCAATGCACCCATGCAGCCTCTCTCCCCCTCTGGATATCAGCCAGGCTACCCAGGCTACCAGCCTGCTCAGCCTGGATTTGGAGGTCTGCCCAACCCTGCACCGCCCCCCTACATGGACAATTGTGAGTTACAACATTTAACAATTCTGCTAAACTGGCTGATACATTTGAGACGGATTCAACCTGAGAGGAATATACAGTCTGGTTTATGTGACTCAGTTGTACTTAGCTTATTCACCTGTTCCAAAAAGAGGATGTATTCACTCTATTTAAAGCGACAGTTCACCCCCCAAATCAAAAATACTGTACATATTTTTCTTGTGGCCTGTTGTGCTGTTTATCCATCTAGATTGTTTTGATGTGAGTTGCTGAGTTTTGGAGATATCTGCCACAGAGATGTCTGCCTTCTCTCCAATATAACGGGACTGAATGACACTTGTCTTGTTGTGCTCAAAGCACCAAAAAAATAAAAAATAAAAAATAAAAATACATTCAAAATCAAATCAGTGTCTTTTTCCAAAATTCAAAATATGGTTACTCAAGATAATCCACAGACCTTGTTGTGAGCAGTTTTGTGTAGGAACTACTTTCTTTCTATTAGAAATGACATGAACAAATCAAACTGTACAAACTGTGAAAAAAGTTATGTTTTTTTTAACTAACAGATGAAAGGACGCAAAGTGACAGATGGCCCACAAAGCGGATTTAACTCACACTTCTTTGTGCAAGAGGATACATCATCCAACTGCAATAAATACTCACTAGAGTGCCACATGTATACTAATCCACATCTGCAAATAGTCCCGAACAAATTCAGTATTTACTCCTCACAGAGTCATGTTTGCTAAGAACTGCAGTGTCCAGGTATTTTGGGTAATTATTTAGACTTTTTTCAAAAATAAAACTATATCATCTTGACATGTTTTTTAAGATTTTACATTTTCAGTGGGACAGAAACAGCTTTAGGATGAGAACAACAGACAGAGTAGGGATACACTGATCTAACAAAAGTCAAAAGTAGCATGAGTCTTATCCTTCCATGGTTAATTTACAGGCCAACATCTTTGTTAGAAAAAATAAGAAAGTAAGAACTGGGAAAGCCGGGGCAGACGTTTAGCTCAGTGGGTAGAGCGTCCGACCCATGTATGGAGGCTATAGTCCTCTGCAGCGGCCGCTGGTTCGACTCCTGCCTTCGGCCCTTTGCTGCGTGTCATCCCCTCTTTCTCTGCCCCGTTTCCTGTCTCCTTTTCAGCTATCACTATCAATAAAGGCACAAAAGGCCAAAAAAAAAACAAAACAAAAAAAAACTGGGAAAGCCACAAAATGTTTTAGTTACAAGCAAATATTTAGATATTTTTAATTTTGTTTTTGTTTTCAGACAATCCAGGTCAACCTGGAGTTCCATTCGGCCCCGTACAGCCGATGTACCCGATGTTCCCTGGCCAGCTTTTTGCAGAGCCGCCACAGTCAGACGAGCTTGAACAGCCGCCGTACAACCCCTCCTACAACCCAGACTCCAAAACCGGATAACACTACACCTGAACACTGCATGTTTTAAAACCTTGTTCGCACTGCATCATTCTCATGAGAATGTAACATGTGTGCATCACGTTGTGTGTGGAAACCCCGTTTGTAGGATGTCAAATTAAAATCTACACTACAGTTTCTATACTGGCATTAAATTACTAAAACTCTTCGCTTTATCTTGGTGCTGCTGCTTTGTATGGGTAAACATTTAATAGCTTTGGTAATGGCCATTTGAGTAACAAAATCAAATTTTAAAACAACTTTTGAGTGGAAGTGTTGAACTTACCAAAACACATTTCAAGCCAGGACAGCAATAGAAACACTATATTGTAAATTAGAAGCACCTTAAGCACAACTTTAAAGGTGAGATTTAGTCAGAGAATTATTATTTTGTCCACTAACACCAGCTCTGGTAGTTACTAAGGGGTTGTTTTTTAATGTGCCAAAGGTTTTAATAGATCTGGAGAAAACTGTATTTTCCTATTATGCACTTTGGGCATGGAATAATCTGCAAAAACATATTAAAAGCGACATAATGAATGTGGTGAAGGAGGCATGCGTTTGTTTTTCTTGAGAGGCCATGGTGTTTGAATAGCCGTTCTTCTGTATAATTGTGGATTTATGTATGTCATGTTGTAAATGTTGCATCTTATTATGTGTTTTGTACAGCTGCTGCCTTGTCCAGGTCTCTCTTGTAAAATAAATGTTATATCTCAAAAGGGACTTACTAGTGAAATAAAGGTAAAATAAAAATAATAAACAATGTCTCTGTATTTATTAACAGTTTAGATTCATTCATGTTCTCTGAACAAATATTACTTGAATTGTTTCACTCAATCTTCATTTATTCTTCAACAACTGATGAGTTTGGGGATTTTCCTCCACCTTTAAAGAGGAACCTTAACCTGAGGTGCCATTAGAACCAAGTTGAAACCACATTAAAAAGCTTCTTTTTCAATTAACCCCATCTGCCACTAGAGGTCACCTCTGCCTCACTTTTATTTTGTCTATGAAGGAGAACTGGTGGGCTACTGTATACTGTATACTGGATTCAAGCACATTGTTTTAAACTTTTGACCATGTTTATCTCATTACGATTAGGCATAGGATTAAAAATCACATTTATTTTAACCACTTGATGTGTGGGATACATGGTTGGTTGTCTTGTTTCATTTGTAGGGGTGATTTTGATTGAAGAGGTAGATAGACTTTAATTCTGAGTATAAAAAAGAAACACTGGGTCTCCTTCTGTCGCCTTTAATTATTCCAATAAATAATTATTTAAACCTATCTAAAAGACAGGTGAGAAGACAAGTGAAGTCCCCTGGTGAGGGGCAGCACGGACTCGTGCTGACCACCTAGTAATAACAAAGACAGTTAAGAAACCAAGACCCCCCATGACGAGTCAGCTTCCCGTATACATGTCACGTGGGCTTCTGCATGGCCACGCCTTTTTAGGAGACTAGCGGCAGCTTTGGTTGTATTGACTCCAATGGGAAAATTGAACGTGAACACAGATTATGATTGATTCTTTCGCCCCACAGTCACAGAAGTAAATTTTGGACTCATTTTTCACAAACCACATCTCTTCTGAACATTTCGACTGTAAAATGGAAATTTTCAGGCGGACACATCAGGAGAAAATTAACTTTGTTCAAGACCTGCCTCTGTCTAAACAGCACACTCTCGCGAGAGTTGGCACAGGCTCGCCCCTGCCCCTGGTAGTCCTGAACATGATAAATCAGAGTTGTCCACTCGATCTGACATTTTCCAATTGTGTAAACTGGCGTGTAAAACTGACCTAAAACGTGTGTCTTATTGCCATTCTTGTCAAATTGTTGTTGTGGAAAATAAGCATTATTTTACTGATGCTATGATGTGGTACTGTGATGATATACAGTATTTGTTATAAAATCCATGTTGTGACTAAATGTTTTTACCTTCAGTGAGACAAAACCACAGAGCTCAGTTTAGCCTCTTCCTGTGGGATCAAGTGCAGATAAATAGCCAGAGTGGGTGTGTTGCATTTAATCCCATAATAACCAGCACCACTCCCTCTTATAGCATCCCAACCCACACTCTCCATTAATCAATACAGTAATAGTGCTGACTGCGGCTATCGAAGTGACGGTGGGGGGGCTACTATAACAGGAAAAATGACCCTGCCTGCCTGTACTGCTCCCTGCTCGCCATCTAAAATAAGATCTCTCCTTGAAGTGTGGCTCAGACTGCTAATGAGCACTCGTGTAGGGATGCCAGTGTCATAGACGATGTGGCAGATAATCTTTACACTCAGCCAACACCACCGTTCTCTTCCTCTTCATCCCTTCCTTTTTCTCTCCACCCATCCGTCTGACTGTGCTTTGTTCGGTCTGAAGGCATTCACGTCTGGCCTCCTGCCCAAGCTGCCATTAAGATGATTTCAGCATTTTCTCGACATCCCACACCATTCTTTTCTTTCTTCTTTTTCCTTTTCTTCTCCTCTGTGGAATCCTTCTGGTATTTACAGTTTATCTCGGTTCCGAGCCGCCCGGCAGATACAGAACAGATGCAGAATCAGGGGTCAAACTGTGTTATTGGACGTCAGAAATCAACTGTTTTTGATCAGCTTTTAGATAATTACTCAGGACTCTGCACTGTGTGTGGGAGCAGCTGCTGACAAAAGCACAAACTCCCCGATGTGCACTCTTGATCTGGCCAAGATGCTCCAAAGAGAAACACGCAGACAAACTTTCCCACACTGGAAACACAAACAGACTTGACAGCTTTATCTATGTTATGTTTAAATTTGTACCATGACCAAAGATAAGTGACAAAAAGTTTCCAACATTATTTATATTTTGATGTACAGTATCCTTTAGATATTTTCCATCACTGAAGATACGTATTGACAAATTTTCAGTTAAACTGATAATCGTTGTTATCTCTTGACTGTGTGGTCAACTACTGTATTCCAGAGCGAAATATCACACCCATCCATCAAATATAATCAAGTATATTAACATTAAAATTTTGTACAAACATTCATGGTCCACAGAAGATGAAGCCAACCAACTCTGGTGACTTTCTGACTTGAGATTCTGGGTGGATTCACTGATAACATTATTCTGCTTCATCTGCTGTAAAAAATTAAGGCAACTTTTTGCATCAAATTATTATGTAGATCGAGCAAGACTCGTCTTTGTATGAACTACTTTTTTTTTTTTGTATACAAGAAATAAATTTTCAGAGTAAAGTCAGCTTAATTTTGCAAGTAAACTCAACTTAAATTTACTTGCAAAATTACGTGCTTGATCTACGTAATAATTTGATGCAAAAAGTTGCCTTAATTTTTTAAAGTAGATCATGCACAATATTTTTCAGTAAAATATAATAGTTATTACATTTTATGGTACCGTTTGTATAAAGCAGATATTTTGGTCGTCAAATAATAAAAATCAACAGGGTTAAATATCTGTCACAGAGATTTTGAGCTACTGTGTACAAGACAAAATTGTGTTTCGTGGTGGTGCTGAAGGAAAAGTCATAAAGTCACCTAAACTGACAGGGTTTATTGTCTATTGCTCACAAAAAATCCTGACAAACCGCGGTGGAGTCAAGAAATGACACCACAGATAAATGGACACAGCCATCCCTCGACTCCACCTCTCAGCAGGGCAACACTCTGAACAACACTCACCAGTCAAACATCAGGTATTAATATTTGTTAAAATGTAAAAGGACCTCTGCTACCCCTGATGGCTGTTCCTGTTCGCTTGTCGAGACCTTTGTCCTTGGCTTTGCTGACCACAATGATGTTGAGGACAAGTGTAGTACGGGTCTCTTCGACAGCGGCGGCATCATTATCGTCAAAAATCTGTGAAATACTCCAAAGGGAATGAAGCAGGGTATCTGCAGGAATCAGCAAACTGAATTTAGCTTTGACTTTTTAAGACCTTTTTAATTTAATACCAGTCCAAGAATTAACTGGTCCCAATCAGGGTCACACAAAAGCATCATGTAAAAGCATAAACAGTGTTGATGGGTGAGAATAAGTCCTTCACCTCTGGGTTCTCCAACATTGAGGAAAATATTTTGTATCTAAAATTTAAATAATAAATCCTGTCTTGTAAAGTGAATACATACATTTTAAAATGGTGCTTACTTTGTTTATCTCCAGCTGTTATGGTACATGGTACATCTTACTGGACTTTAAGTAAGATTTTAACGGTTTATCTCTAGTTTAGAAGCTGAAGATTTGATGAATACCTCAATACACATATAAATGGTTCCACTAATCCATCAGCAATCCTAGATTGCACAACATCGTCTCATATAGGCAGGGCTTCAAATACAATCAGCAGAGGTATATATTTTTGTACCTCGCAGACCTTGATGAACTCCTCCGGCTCGGTAGAGAATGATGCCTCTGATCAGAGTTTCTTTTCAGGACTCCCTGCTGTTGCTCAGCGTTGTTGTCCTACAGAAATATGAAATATGAGAATTATGTTAAGTACAGACATCAGAATGCTACTTCAAAAGACTAACCATGCCTCATTTAACATGTCAGGGGTGTGATTGAGTTTCTGCCCAACAGTGCCTCCCTTCTTCCTGCACAGGCTCAACAGCTTTGGCGTGTGTTGGTCCAGCTTCCCCAGGAATGTGGACTGTAGTGGCTTCAGTGCGATCCGTCAGAATTCCTCCTCAATCTGAGAGAGAGAGAGAGAGAGAGAGAGAGAGAGAGAGAGAGATGGACAAACATCACAAGTTAAAGAAAGAAAATAATTAGAGTCACAAGGCAAGAGAAACAGAACAAGAGGTAGAAAAATTAGCTCAAAAACTACAGTGAACACATCGTTTAAGTGGTTCAGCATGAACGCACTGGATGCATCAGTTTAGTCAAGCATATGGATTGTGCTTAGTTTAGTTAGGCACTTAGTTTCAACATAAGCCAGTAAAGCCACAGATAATCAGATAGGCACAGCTTTTCCCCTTACAGCTTCATCAGGTGAACATACTGCCCATGTCTTTAAAAAAAAACAAAACAGGACAGCTGAGGCCTTGCCACTCAAAATCACACCAACTTTTTGTGTGGCCCGTTAGCTAACTGGAAGAACTCAACTTTTGCTCCATTTTCCTGATTCCCCATAAGTGTCTGTACATCATACACCAGTGTACTTTTCAAAATAGACTTGAAGAATTCACCTGGTGAGGATACAGTGTCATAGTTAGTAGCACACCAATGCAAGAAAACAAAAACATTAACTTGAGTATTCTTTTGAAAAATATTTGCCCCACTTACTTTACTATAACTAACCTTGTGTTTGTTCATATTTCTACCCAGTATGACCTCAGGCAGTGATTCCCACAGGATTTTGTGAGACTATAGTGGGTGGACCTTGGAATTCTTTGTTCTTTAAAACTATAAAAATCCTAAACACATTGGTTGCATGGATATCCAAAAAAGCAAGTTAAACAATACAGAATGTCTCTAATGTAGTGGGGTTTGGGGTTCCACTCCAAATAAAATTTGATGTTATTTGACTAAAAACAATGCATTTCACATAATTATAGCACATCATCATCATGATTACAATATTTATTAAGAAAAATTAGCGTCTTGAAACAATCATTTTTGTGAGTGAGCACTGTGTACCATAAAAATAATCATCACAAAGCAACAATAGTTAAATAAGGTTTACAGTAAAGGATTTGAACTGCTCATAGTCAGAGTGGATCCTCCAGCTGGGTGGGTATCAGTAGGTTTTTATCTTATCTAGGACCTAGACATAGACATATGTTGACATGGAGGTCAACATGTAGAAATTACTCTCTGACAAGAACTATGACAGCAGGGAATTAAAGCACCCCCCACATGTCCAGCCATTATTTATCTGCTTAGGATGGCTTGAAGTATTACTTTTGACAGTCTTGCCTGGTTCTTTTCTCCTGCAGTCTTATCTTGACAGACCACGTCCCCTCTGTCTTGGTGTTTCTACTTAAACTTTTTTTATGCACCAACTTTTTATCTAGTGCTACTTTTTTTTTTTTTTTAAATCACATAACATTATTAGAGTCTTTTTGTGACTTTGGCTGGTCCTCTGCCCACTTTTCCAGCTCTTCTGCCTCCTTTTTGGTTTACTTTTCTAATGACAGCTGGCTAGCCACGCCCACTTACTGTCTTCTGTGCCTCCACAGCCTCCTCTACCCACAGTTCACTGGGGCCCTCATTTAATATGTGCAGAGACTGGAGACACTTCCTGACTCTTAGTCTCACAGTCCCCTCCCTCACCTGCATTGCACTCTGGGAGTTGACTCCATGACTGAAGGTCCTCTGCACTGTAAAGGCCCTGCAGGCTTGACAGCTTGATTTGTTGTGCTACAGGCCATTCCTGGGGTCGTGCGGTGTATGGGACACAGGAATTGACTCACTTTGTTGCGTAGTAGGCCTTCCTTGGGCAGTGGAACCGATCTTCAGCTGCAGCCTTGCTTGGGCCGATCAGAGCAACCTCACGGTGTTAACAACTGATCTGCTGAACCGAGTAAGGGGTAAGTAGACAACCCCCCATGTAGCTCCGCTCATTGGTGATGGCGAGATGAAGCTTCATGAAGCATTGAAGCTTTCCATCCAATTGGTTCACTCATGGGCTGAAGCTTCATTGTGCTTCATTTGCTCTATTGTGCCATCAAGTGGACAATTTTTGAGTTCAATGGATGAATGAGGTTTGTGATGCCAATACAGAAAATAACTTATTAAAACGATGTCTGTCTGTATGATACAATGGCGAGGTCAAAGGAGAAAGTGGAAACAAATTGGGGAGAGGCTTGTGATGTGACTGTGCAACATTTTATTCATTTTTATTTAAAAACAACAACTTTTCCACAGGGCTCAGGCGGTTTCTTTTCTTTGAGAGGATTTTGCCTGCTTTTGAAAATACCCTTTCACAGGGAACAGATGAAGCTGGGGTACAGAGAAAACCCACAGCAAGTTTGTACAGGTTCGGATAAACATGTTTCTGTCCTTCCCAATATTCGAGGGGTTCGCCAGTCTTCCTATGTTTGGTTCGCTAAGGTACATCTTGACCTCCACTGTGGCATCTGCAGTGACATTTTGGGTCCTCGTCTGTTGGACTGTGGTGTCTAAACGATGCCACAGTTTGCTGCCTAAGACAGAAAAACAGTCTGTAAGTGACTAAATACAATAACACAATTAAACAAAATGCAGAATATATCCATTACCTTGAGTCACAGGCTGAGAAGCTTCTGATGTGTGCTGCTGTGATGACGATGATGAGGAGGAGGAGGAGGAGAAGGGTGCGCTGTAGCACATTCAGTCGTTAGCCTCTTCTCTGCATCTGCTGCTTTGTTGGGGCTAAAGAAGCCTATCTTTTTGAATCTTGGATTGAGCAGTGTGGCCAGTGACACTATACTCATCGACTGGAGAATGTGTAGCTTCTCCTGCAACTGTCTCCTCAAATTCTCGCCCATCGCTGTGCTCTCTGGAGTCTGGATAATTCCAATTTCCGCCTCCTCCAGTGCGTGGTGTAGCATCGAGAAAAGGGGAATGACTTTTGACCCTGACACTTTCTTCTCCTCTGAGAGCTCAACGGTGGCATAGTTAAATGCGGACAGCACTTTTAGACTTTCTGCGATTATTTCATATTGTTTAGTTTAGTTTAGTTTATCTGACGTGAGTGGGGCAATGTCAGTCCGTAGACCTGCCAAAGCTGCTCCCACAGGTTCCCGGAGGTCATGAAGACGTTGGAGCATATTGTAGGTGCTGTTCCAGCGTGTATCCACTTCTTGAACCAGTTTCAGTGCCAGTATGCCCATCTGCACCTGTGTCAGTCTCTCCTATTACTTAACTTAAA
>JAJHUR010104631.1:0-21070 GCA_027495735.1 Lutjanus campechanus | reverse complement strand
TTGTTACCCTACCTTCACCCAAAATATGTGATAAAAGGTGCCATTCAAACATAGTTTAGATTAAACAACCCAAAAGAGGTAAAACAAAGAAACTTGAATCAGAAATTTGTCTCTGATCTCAGAGATTTGCCACTCGCAGGTCACAAAAGGTGCTGCTGTATTCTACTTAGTCAGATTGAAGTCCTGACACAGAGTACATAGTCTTCCAGAACAATCCCAGGAGAGCTAATCCTGTTAGACACCACACATCACAAACACAGTCACACACTCATTCTCCTGACCCTGTGCCATGCTCTCACATGCAGGTAGCCTACATAACGCAAACATGCACACAGGAACACACAAACCCACATCTTCTGCACCCAAATGTGCAGAAATCCACATTGCTATTCTCACTCACAGGTGTGCACCTGAGCATCCACACACACACACACACACACACATATGTCCACAGGTCTCCTCCAGCTGGTGGCAGGACACAGTGAACTGTAACTGAATGATGACCGTCTCACCTTTAATGTGACACAAAAGGCAATGTGTCGTTGAACGGGTGATTGCTTTAGCTCCCATGTTCTTCGCCACAGGTTGCTGTGTGAAACCACATGTGATTACAGGGACACACCCTGATAGCAGCAGATCCTGCTGTCTGCCTACAAAGGGAAAAAAAGAGAGGATGAGACAAGGACAGCAAGACAGAGACAGAGAGGACTTTAAGGGAGACAGAATGAAGTTGCAAATAGCGAGGGAGGGATAAAGAGGATTTTGGAAAAAGAGGTGGATGAAACAAGCAGAGAGTGTGAGTCGGAGGAGACGGGATTTGGACGAAAAGAGGGACAGAGTTAGAGGGAAAGAGGGATGGATTTGGAGGGAGACGAGAAACAGATGAAGGATGAAAGGCAGCGTGGTGGGCGGGTGGCAGAGACGGAGGGAGAGGGTTAAGTGAAGGAGAGATGGCCTCTTTTATTTTCAGATGGCCTGGCTGTCTGGCGATGACACGTTCACTGAGAGCAGTCACAGAATATCACATTGGCTTCACCTGCCAGCACTGCCCTGCTGCTCCCTTGTCAAGCCTGCCACAGACCAGTGGTTCACGCGCACACATACACACACACAAACAGTTCATACTCTCTCTTTCACTCTCTCAAGCCGTCCCACTGAGCCGGCCTGCCACTGCTGGACAGTAATAAGATTCAGATCTGGCTACTCCACCCGTTCACCGTATGGATTTCCCTATAATGATATTCTGAGAGAGAGATTGAGTTTGCTTTTGTAAAACAGAGGGCTTGAATCAGCAAAGAGGGAGCCGAGGTGCAGCTGCCACTCTACATTTTGCTACATATGCGTTTCTTCCCTTTAAACTTTACTCGAACAGCCCTGATACACAGCGACACCTTGTACAGCCAGTATGTCCCAGCTGGGATTTGCAGGTTTCCCCGAGTCACGCATAAAAATCTTAAGTATTCAGAGCGTGCTGTGAGAGATTTGGGCTGTTGGCTTAGTTTGGACAGTTTGATATAAAGTGCTGTTTGTTCAGTAAGCACCCCTGGGAGTTGTGCACTATTCTCTTAAAATGGAACTCGGTGCTGTATTACAGCGGGTCTTCAGAGAAACGGTTACTTAATGCAAACAGCTGGCTTGTTGCTTTCCACGGTGCAGTGGTTCCCGCTACCTCCTCCAGTCAAAAAAAACAAAACAAACACAGAGAGTAAAATTGTTGCTCCACACTGTACCTGTAGCTCTCTACAGCAGGAATATGTCATATTAAGTCATGTTGAGTTGCTCCTGCAGCTGATGAAGCATCACAATAACAATCCACAAGGTTGCTCCGTACCACCTTCAATATAACACTCAACAAAGATCTAAGACTTCCTCTGTGCACACAAAAAGGATTATTTCTCTCAAATTTTGTTCACAGAATTGTTAAAATACTGCTGTACTTGGTATCTGTAGCCCCATGTGAAATGCCATTTTTCAAGATAAAGTTGTCCATTTTAGAGTGGCCTTTTATTGTGACCAATCCACAGCACACCTGTGCAATAATCATGCTTTTTAATCAACATCTCTATATGCTCCACCTGTCAGGTGGATGGATTATCTTGGCAAAGGAGACCTGATCCACTGTAAAAAAAAAAAAAAATTAAAAAAAAATCATACGGGTATTTAGCAGAATCAACTAACTTTTATCATTAACTTAACTTAAATGCACAAGTTTTATTTGTTCAAGTGAATTAAACTTAATGTTTAATTTAAGTGATGTCTTCTGAGATCCTTCTTTTTATAGTCTGAAGAAAACATATGAAAAAAACTTTCTGTGTGTCTTTAAGACAAGTCATGGTTGACTAAAAACATGTATTTGTTTTGTCTCATTCCAAAATTACCTCAACTTGTCTTTTCAGATTTAGTCAAATTAAAACTTTAAGACAACTGTTTAAATGAAAACAAATATACACTGATTTGAACAAATTTGTGAACAAAATTTGAGAGAAATTAACCTTATTTGTGCGTACAAGAAGTCTTAGATCTTTTACTTCGACTCGTGAAAAATGGGAGCAAAAACAAAAGTGTTGCATTTATGTTTCACAGTATCACAGTCTCCTATAGCACACAACCAGCCTCTGTCATCCTCACATGGCAGCCAAATATCATTATTAGTTCCTAGAGGAAAAAGATGTTTAGAGAACAAAGCTGAGTCTGCATAGTTGCAAGTATTTAGGATAATCTTGTTCTTTGCAGAGCAAAACCTGCATAATCCAGAGGTAGACCTTTGAAATTTATGACAGACATTGTAAAAAGCCAAGCACAAAAGACAAGCTGGTATCACCTTTCAGAGTGCAGAAGATAAGAAACCTCCATGCCAACTCTGATGGGGGAAAAAAGAAATTCTAGAAGTTACTGAGAGGGCACAAGACTTAAAAGTTCTGCTCCAAAACTAAAAAGAAGGAAACACTGGTATACATTGTTCATACATGATTTACAAGAGTTATTTTCTGCCTAACATGATGAGACAGTTGAAACAGCAGAGGAAGTAAAATACTTAATGTGGAGCTTTAACAAAACATCTCAAATGTATACCCAAAATCCACACACACAGAGACAGACTCTGTGGCATATGCCTTCGCTCAACATGGTCAGAGTACAGGGTGACCGGGGCAGTGTTCCTGTGGCAGTTTGAGGTCCAGTGCTCGTCAGTGCCTGACTGCTTCTGATCTCTTTTTCCACATGATTACCTGGACTACCCGGTGTTTGACTAACAACTTTTTTTTTTTTTAGCCCTTATGCTCCCTTTGAAATCTGCAGAGAATAAACATTACAGTTTCAATCGTCCGTTCAGATTTGGACTTTCAACCCAATGTTACATCACCCAGGAGACATGATGTTTTTTTTTTTTTTATTTCTAATTATTTCTAATTGTTAATTTCAAATGACTGTCTCAGGGCCCTGATATAATTTTGGACAATAACATTAATTGTTAAACTGTAAAATATCCTGCCTTTATTACACATCTTTAATGTGTTAACCACATTTGAGGGATCATTGCAAAAAATGTGTGTGCATATATTCATGACTTTATGATTTATATGTATGATTTTGATTTATCAATATCAGAAATTTTTTTACTACCCAATATCGGAATTGGTATCTGCCCCAAAGATACTGTATCTGTCAGGCCCTAGCATACAACAACATTTGTCTTAAAGGAGAAATCTGTAATATATTTACCATATTAAATCATAAAATGACCATAATACGTCATAAGAAAAATGGCTGAAATACTTGCTTCTCTGACAACGATACTACATTGTTGAAATTTCTATTAAGGCCCGTAACTTGTGTTTTTGTTTGCCTGTTTCATGTTGCATTCAAAGTAATGCTTAATGTTAAAAAGAATGTTTGCCACATGAGTCTGTTTATGACTTGTAAGAAATCATTAATAATCTTTTAGAAGAAGTAGATGTTTATAACGGTTAAACTGAGCAATATGTTAATGGAGTCTGACTGGCAGTAGTAGTTTACAGGGCAGTGGGCTTTTGTTTTCAGGATAACAGGCTTAGCTTTACATTGAATTGACAGTTATGAACATTCAATCATTTTACAGTGTAGGACTTGTTGCTTTTTATTCTGAAATTACAATGGTTCACACGTTTTGTGGTCCTGCAGTGTTTTTGCAGCCTGTCTTAGCAGGCTGGGGAGGAGCGGCTAGGGGGAAACAACTTGCTTCAACCATAGACTGTATATTAAAAAATATTTCAAGCTATTTAATATACCATTCATGGCTCCAACTTGCTATTTGGACTGCAGCACTCATTTTTGGATTGTTTCATATTGCTCATTTAAATGCATTATACAGTGTATAAACATATAAAGTATATACAATAAGGAAATGTGCTGACCTTTTTTTTTTTTTTTTTTTTTTTTTTTAGCTTTGATGATAAGCAGTCACTGCTTTGGAGTTTTGCACTCAGTGTGGGCACTGACCCAACATAATACTCAATGTAGACCAGAACAAAGACCAAAGAACAAAGAACTAAAAGCTCATCAGCATCACTCACTCCTCGTCCCATCTCATAATGGACTTTCTGTCATCTTTGGAAAGCAGCGCTGATGTTGTCTCTACTTTTGGCTCAGAGATGGATGCTCTGCTTTTTTAGTATGCTTGCCCGCTTCTGGGCAATAAATCTGCTTCAGTTTCCTTTGTTTTTCTGCTGATGAAGTTGGAGTTTCTCATTTTTGGAGTTTCATTCTTTGTGTATTCAGACATAGTGGCTGTTAGAGGTAGACTTATTCACACCACTGTAACTAATTTTAAAGTAAGACGCTGTATTTTTGCATGGTGGTCAGCAATACTGAGTTTTGTTAGTAATGCTCCACGGGTTCAAAGCTGCATGCTGTTTTTTAAGCCAGTTGAGCATCACAAACTTGGTTTCCCGCCTGAAGCTGTGATTATAATTTAGATTAATTCCATTCAGTTGCTCTGTGCTTTACTCAGACGCAGTCAATAATGAATGAATTTCTGGGGCACCCTTGCCATCTGCAATCAAAACAGGTTGTGAAATACCAAATTAGATTGCTAGCTGAGATCATAACATTTTGAATGTAGACATTTGGATTTTGTGAGGAGCCCACCTACCTCCTTTGCAGCAACCATAATAAGTGTCAATGAGCACTTGACTTTACTTGATTTCAATCACTGTAATTACACAGCTAGATTACCTTTTGATGTCAAAGAATCCACTAATTAAAATATTTAAAATGCCAAACTGTGAAGCATTTTTTCCATTTAGATTTATAGAATATAAGATTTTATTGTGTTTCCAATTTGAATAAATCATTTATTTTCCAAACCTATTGGACTCAATGGATCAGACCCCCGCTATCACTGAAAGGCAGACTGGCAGAAGTAAAAATTGCTCAGTGTTTCTTTTCTCTGCAATTTCAGCTCTTTCATGGGTGATTCTGCTCTCCTAGATAAAGGTGTTAATGCCTCTATTGGAAAAGCAAGAAAGCACAGATTAGTTTGACATTACCTGAGGAATGCAGGGACCTGAGTGGGATTAGCTGTCTTTATTTTTCAGAGTTACTTTTTAGCAACAAAATCACACCGCAGTCTTAATTAGTTTCACTCTATAAAAGTTGCTGTTCTGACACCCCTAAACAAATGGATAAAACACATTTTGAAGTGTTGTTGTAAATGTTCCTTCAGAAGATGTACAAACAGCCGGATTCAAGGTTGTTCCTGAAGGCTACATACATGTGTGGTTATTGTAAGAGAAATTTCAGTGTCAGTGGAGAGAGTGAGGGTACTGACTGATGGCGTTTACAGGTGCTGTGAATAAGACTGGTGGTGGTGGTGTTTCAGTAGCTGCAAAAAAATATGTTTTCTTTGTCTGTAACTGAAGGATTAATAGTAAAAAATGTATGCTGGGAGACAGGTCGAGACAAGATGCTTGAGCTTCTTAATCATATTTTAAAATTTAAACTGAATGCAATCTTTCAGCTAGAAACAGATGATGAAATACTACTAACTACGTATATTGTTCACATGAAAGGCAGTGATGCAAACTGCAGTTTGTCTGAGGCAAAAAAACAGCTCAGAGCTGATTTTCTTTTGTTTTTTTCCCATCAGTAGTAAAATATAGTATAACTGGTCCACATTTTCTTGTGCAGGATGTGTCAAGCTTGTTTGCCTACAGGCTGTTTAGTTTTTCTGTATTGGGGAACTACACTTTCACCTCTAAACTAGACTGTTCCTGTTAATCAGGGGCCTATAGAGAAATGTACTATAAGCTTTCAATGGACAGCTGACTGTCGGTAAAGCATGAGGAATAGTTCAGATTATCTGACATTGGGTTTGAGGTACGTACTGATAGTCAGTGTTTAACCGACAGTAGATGGTGGGAGAAGTGGAGAACAATGAACTGCTGTATATTGTATATATGTATGTAGTGACTACTTTCACCTCCTCACTTTGACATCAGACAGACTTTTCCAACGAGAAACCACCATTATACAAGCCAAATGTCAATCTCTTCAAACCAACCACACTCAATAGATGAAATCAGTAATTTTACCTCACAGAACATGGAAGTTGCTGGTCTACCGCTGACACGATCTGTTAGTTTGTTTCTGGTACTGTGTAACTTTAGTTAATCTGAACTATCCTTTTAAAACATTGAAATCACACGTTAACACAAGTAGACAAACAGATTGTGACAAGGGTAGGCCAGTGACCACTGACTCTTGTATTCTGCAAGGTAAAATTACTGAGGCTCGTATTATGGGGGTTTCCTATCGGATAATGCTGTCTGATGGTAAAGTAAAGCAGTAGAAATACGCAAAACTGATGTTTCTTTTTTTTTCTTTTGTTCTTTTGTGTCAAAATACCTTTTGTTGCTGACCCTGTCCACAGAAGTTCATTGCTTGGCTTCCTGCTTCTGATGGCATGTCGACTGCCATTTACTGTATCTAACACACTGACTTTCCATACCTCCAGTACCTCATACAGTCCCACTTCAAATAATCTGAATTATCCCTTTAAAAGCCAACCACATTTTTTAAAATTCTTTTTTACTCTTGAGACCTCTTTTATGTGTTATGTTGAACAATAACTCTTTAAAACTCCATTGTCCATTCTGTGTTTTGTGCTTCTTCTTTGAAAACCGGTCTTCTTGAATCATTTATCAACCCAATAAAAACCTGTGCGCTGCTCGTGTCCAAAAGATGTCATGCGAGTTTTACTTCCACTGATTGGCCTTGATCTCAGATAGACCTTGTGCTTTCACGCTGACAGGCTGCTGTGAAGTTTTGGCTTATTTCCTGAATCTCTCTTGTGCATTTATTGACAAGGTAGAGGCGGGATAGAAAACAGGCAACATTTTATTAGAGAACTGAGAGAGTAGAAGTAGGATAATGTATGGGGCAGTGATGCCTTTCCTCAGGGCTGTCAGGGCTTTATATGCTCCCCGTCACGGTGCTCTGCACTGCCTGATGACTTCATGGCCCCGAAATAGAGGTTTTCATCAGCAGAGACCTCCCTTGTCCACTAAACGATTAGACAGACAGTCATTTCGTTATGATTGCTGGGCGTTGCTCTGTAATCAATTTCAATGTTTTGGCCTAAGCGACGTGATGTGGTGGGTGGGTGGGGTGTGTGTGTGACGTTAAAAGGCTGCTTTCAACAAGATGTCCTCTCAACATGTTATTTACCCCACTCTCTGTCTGTCTGTCTTCCTCCAGGATAATTTCCCAGCAGGAAACCCAGAGCGTCTCCAAGATCTGAAATCCACTGTTGATCTGCTGACCAGCATTACCTTCTTCAGGATGAAGGTAGCGTGCGTGTATGTGTGTGTGAGAGAGTGTGTAAGTTGTAGGGTTGGGTATGGACTTTAAAAATTCTGATTCTGCTTATTGATTTAGGTTCTTAAAGATTCTTGATTCTTTGAAGCACCAGGTCAAAACAGGTCACGTGGTTATTTCAATATAATTGGAAAATATTTTTTTTAACATTTTTAATGTAAAAAGATTTGCTGCTTTTCCTTTTACTGTAATTACTTAAACATTTCTTTACTCCAGCTGGAATTCACTGCGTAGAGTCGCGGTGTGTAACCTCTACATTAAAAGGAAGTGTAGAATTGACTGAATTAAAAATTGGTTAACGATAACTAAAGATAATACATTTAAGACATGTAGAATGATGGTGTTTTATTATGAAATAAGAAATGGGGAGTGGGGCATGGCATTGAACTGAAGAGAAATTGAAAAAAACATAAATGTAATAAACGATGATGGAGCACAACACTAACTAATCTTTGTAGATGTCTAAAATACGTGTCATATATAACCTTTTTTATCACTGAAGTGCTGCACCATTGACTGACTGATGGAGACGCCTTCAATAAGACCATAAAGTCTCCCAACATTCAATTATAAACATAAACCCACATTGATTTTAACCACGTGTCATTTAGGTGAAATCAATCCAGACTCATAATTCCTGAAAACCTGTCCCTCTCTACACTACTGATCAGTCACATCCAAATGATTTATTGTTGCACAGTTTCTTTGACTGCAGGCTGATGCAATGGGGTTGTGTTTACGTAATGTGTGTTGACCTGCATACTACAGTAAGCCACTATGTTTAAAATGCTCCCAGCTCTGTCTTGTGTCCTCTCCCTCCCTCTCCCCCAGTGGTACGCCTTGTCTTGACTTGTCGTGCACTGTAAGAAAAGCTCGCATCCATTCAAGCTGTCTTTTGGCGGGAGTGGGGGTGTAGCGCCGGAGCGCTGAGGCATAGCTAAGATGGCAGCTGTGAGCGAAGGAATGAAAACTGTCACTTTAGGTTATCAAAGCTTTCACTCTGCGCCGTGCCCATGCTGAGCTTTACTGTGTATACACACTGCCTTACTATACGATAAACCGCACACACCTAAATGCCAGTCTGGCCACATGTCAATTATGATATACATAATAGATGTAAGAAGGTTGCCGTTTTTTCCACAAGGAAGTGATATCTTGCGATTAATATTTCAGACATGTAATATGATATCATTACGTTATCACTCCACTGATGGATGGTACTGTACATAATGATGCATTTAAGACAAACTATCTATCAACAATATAGACAATATTATACAGTATAAACTCTTATGAAGCCTACACCTAACACTGAGAGAATAGATTTTTATTATGGTTTGTGTGTGTGTGTGCAGGTACAAGAGCTCCAGAGTCCACCAAGAGCCAGTATGGTGGTGAAGGACTGCGTGAAAGCCTGTCTGGACTCCACATACAAATACATTTTTGATAACTGTCACGAACTGTACAACCAACTCCTCGACCAGGTAAACAGCTTCTGATTGTCACTACTAATCAACCTTTTCAGCTCATTAAAGTACACGTGTCAACTCTGCAAACTCATACACCTTGCACAAAGCGAATAGCTGCCAAATGTTGAGATCTCTGTGTTGCTCACATTACATCTTGATGATGATGATGATGATGATACAGAACAAGTTGAAAATTTTTCTTGCATCGCAGCAGCTCCATTTACATCATCACAGAAGAGACAAAAAGATAAGACAATAATGCCTGCATTTAACATCACAGTACGAAAAGGCAATATTCACAGATTGACTGACGCATAAACGGCTTCTTTAGTCTAACCTTATTAAATTGTGGAGCTCTGTATCTCCGATTTGAGGGTAACAATCTGTATTCACTGTTTGGGATCAAAAACAATGTTGTTGCCCAGCCTTAATATTTTATTACGACGGGCTGATTCATTCAACGTTTCAACGTTGAAAACAATGACACAAGTCATACACAACCTTGATTTTGAAATACAGGTTGAGAAAGAAGGGTTACTGGACTATATGTATATATCTGTGCATTCATTTGTGTCAGAAAGGTGAAGAGGAGGGTATGTGTGGATAGTCTGATCAAAGTAAGGTCTGCTGAAGGAACCCAGTGTGTGCCTCTCAAAATCTGAATCATTGCCTTCCCCAGCCACCGTGTCTGCGAACTGAGGGGAAACAGGGGGGCAAATTTTTCCCGAGTGTTTTTTTTTCCCCTTATATCTGGTTTCTTATTTTGAATTATGTGTTTTGTTAGCTGGTCAAAGTCCAAATCTTGAGGCACTTTTTTTTTTTTTACTTAAAAACCAACAGCAAATGTTGAAAACTGAATATTAATGCAAACTGCATTTGTAAAAATCCATTTGTTCACCCCTGGTTTAGTTAGGGATTTGCCTACCAACTGTTCAGCTTTAGTGTTATTGTGTTTCTTTCATTATAGTCGCCATTTTTACGGCTTCTCTGACTGTGAAAGCCATAACCCAGCCCACTACTGACCCATCCAAAGAAAACAAACACTCAAGAAACTATTATATAAAGACAATTTGTAACAGGGGGATTTGTATTTATGGATAGCATACACAGGATAATGGCAAGGGGACTAATAAAATCTCAGCTGATATGTTTGTTGTTATTCTAAAGGTTCTCTGGCAACATTTTCTGCATTTCTGAATCTTGATTTGATGAGTTAACACAGTGTGAGCACAAGCTGCTAAAGTTTAATGAGAGCAAAGAGAAGCATACCTGCTCTGCTCATTCATGCAATCACATTTAATCTACAAACTCGCTACTTAATATCTCTTAATTAGCCAGGCAGACGCAATACTAACTGGATAAATCACATTTAATGGAGTCTTTAGGAACTTAGTACGTTTTTTACTGTAAAAAGAAAACTGTTTGAGCTTATTGATGCAGCTTGCTTAAATTAAGGAGAATACCTGAAGAATCTGCCTTTAAACACTCAATATGTAAATTCTGACATTAGAGGTCTCTCACATTAAAGTAGTAACTTAAGATGTAGTTTGATGGTATTATGAAGTAGTGTGGGATCATGGGAGTTGTGGTCCTCACTTTTTAACAACCACCATAGCTGATGAAAATCGATCTGACATGACTCTAACAGAAATCATGTTCATGGATGAGGTCATACTAGTTTATTCACGTTTTGTTTAGTCACGTTCACTTCCCTCCACATCTCTGATGTATCTGACTTAACCTACTGTATGTTTTCCCAGAAGTTATAGCAACTAGATAGCAATGGCTAGCAATAAACGGATTGTTACCTTGAATAATTTATGGGTGTCTCTCTGGGTTTAACATTATTGGAAAGTAAAATGTGCATTTTTTAGATATTTTAATATGAAATGTTACATATTATAGCTTTAAATACTGGTAGTCCTGAAAAAGTTATTCATGTTGAATACAGTTGTTGCATCCACTTCCACCCCTAATTCATTTGCAAGAAACTCTAGGAAAAAACCTGGCATCCCCTCTTTCACTTCATGCTTTCATCATGAATCTTCACCTGCCATAAACCTGATGTTGCACCTTCCCTTACAGCTTTAGTGTGCCTTGTCTTGATGTGTGACAACGTCAGGGAAATATAAATTCAATCCAGTGTGGCTGTAAATCAACAGGCTGTATATCATGGCTGACATTTACCTGACAATAAAAATGTACACAGAATCTATTGCAAACTTTGAAAGCATGAAGGACTTCAACCTTCTGAGAAAGAGTCTGTGCTGAAGAACCATTTAAAATCAGCCAAGCACCATGGCAACACTTATCTGATGCAAATCACCATCTCATCTTTTCGGGCCTCGTTTGGCTCTCTAATGTCCAAATGGATAACGTATGAGCACAAAAAAATTTCACTGTGCACAATATGCAAAAACTGGCATGAAAGCATCCCGCCATACTGCCTCCTCATGTAAGAATATATCACTAGCATGTCATGAGCAGCTGGAGGCATGTTCTCATATTAAGAACTCACAGACTCACTTAATTACATTTTCAAGAAATACAGCATCACCCAGTCCTCAATTATGGTTTGCCTCTGCAAACACAAGACGAATTCTATGTGCTAGTTTACTTGCTTTGGCCTCGCCCGAGTAATAATCAGGCAACAGGCGTCTCCGCCTGATTATTTTACGGTTTACTTCCCAAGGAGAATGGCCTCCACGCCACAGAAGATAATGTCTTTTAAGATAATGTGTGCAATCCGCTCAAAAGTTGAATAATAAGCTTCCTTTGTTTAAACAGCCTGAGGGGTTGTAAGCAATTACCAAACCGGAGAGATAGACACTTTCGCTAATTACATCTTCGTCCACCACAGTTTCACAATTGACAGCCTCTCCATCAACGCTTCCTCCACGGCAGAAGCAAAAGGCATCAGCTTCACCCCAAAGCAAATCTCACTGTGACTATAAATTATTATGTTCTCATACACTAGGTAGCCTTTGACTCAGCGGATAGAACACATTACAGACCCCAATTCTCCAGTCGCCAACAGTGACTGAGTGCGGCGACACAAGAGCTGACACGGTGGCCAAGCAGGCAGTGAAATATCCCAGCCACGACAAGGCATCTTGCATAACATAACAACAAAGCTCTCTGCTTCTGCCAGGGCGTAAAATGACTCGGGGGGAGGAGGGGCACAGGGAATCTAGCTTAACAGTTTCTTAAGTCCTGGCAGGAAAGGGAGGATTTCGAAAAGCAAGGCGAAGGGGAAATGAAAAGGGGGCAAAGGAATCATGGAAAAGGGCAAAAGGAAAAAACATAATTTTCTCTCTGGCTCAGGAGGAATGTGGAGTGGCAATCATGGTGCACAGATTCATGCCTGGTAGCATGCACATGCATCTATGAAAGAAATGTACATAGTGTATATATGCACACATACAGTATGTATTATGCAAATATTAATGCATAAGTAGACATATGATTAGAGGCAATCTGTTCTTGAAGAGGGAGGTGGGTGATCGTTGACAGGCGTGAACAGGCAGGCATCCGCTGTTCAGAAGAGCAGCAGAGGAGCTCCAAGACTCCTCCACTTGTTACTGAGCGAGCAATTCAAATTGATTCGATAAGTATCTCTCGCACTGGCATTATCACATATTTGCCGACAATACCCAAATGGTCGATTTAACAGGGTTTGAAGAAGGCTTTGTTTGTTTCCAGAGTGCCCATACATGCAATATGTACACATCCAACCTATTTTCACTGAGCCTGAGCCTTAAACTGTACTGCAACAGCCTCACTTCCACCCACAGCTATTTCTCTTGGGAATTTGATCACATTCTCCACGAACATCCTTCAATCAGAGACTCTGTAATTTATGTCACATTGTGAGAATTGATGAGGAGCCGATTGTATGCTAATGCTGATTTCTCCCACACAGGGCCCAAACTGCTAAACATTAAACATAAACCACTTGCTACCCTCTAGAGGAGCGATCGGCTGCTATGAATATTTCTGCTGGTGCCCCAACCACCCCGTGTACTGGAAGTAGTGCAGCTCCACTGTGCTCTTATTGTAGTTCAGTACAGTATTCACCTCCTAGTACAGCTGAGAGTGAAGCCCATGGGTGTGTTGTTGACTGTAAAAAGACAGCAGGCTACTTAATCACCTTTAACAATGTGTTTGTAGCTACTTGAGGAGAATACAGATGAGCAAAGGGAGTCTACAGTACATTTTAGTGGGATGCATCCTGCATCCAATTATGTAGGGATGACACAACCTTCAGTGTCCTTCATACAATCATACAGCAACACACACACACACACACACACACACACACACACAGGTACAGTACACGCTCAGACAGGTTTTTGCATATTTGACTCACCTCCTGCAGAGATATTTGTTTCATTATTCATGCCTCTAATTTAAGAGAAATTTATCTTGCTGCATGTAGTAGCATATCTCCCCCTGATGGTCCAGCCCTCTTATACCAGGACATACCTTTCTCTTTGAAGTAACCAGCAACATTCTAATTTCATAAACTATGAATTAGGAGGGGGGGGGGGGGTTGCAGCTTATTTCTTATTGCTTTGATCTAAAGTTATAAATTGCTAATTCTCTTTGCACTGGTAATCACGTGTTCACCTCTCAGTATTTTGAATTTCATGATTAATGGACCAAGCAAATCTGTCTTTGGGGCTGCTTGCCTTAATTTATAACAATGTTGTTTCACTTCTCAGTCATTCTTCATGAGTTCTATGTAGTAGCACATGCTAGGCCTCATGCAGAAATATTCTTAAATTTTAAATTTTACTCTTTTCTTATATTTTTTCTTAATTATCTGTTTAGAAGAAAGGAAATTAAAAGCTTTTTTGCCATTTTTATCAACTGATCAGAGCTTGAAGGAAAAGCTGTATGTTGCTTTTTACACTTTAATCTTTAAGTGGTGTATGTAACATTTCTGCATTAAGCACATACTTCTTAAGAGACTGAACGTCCATAAATTAAATATTTTGAGACTCACCCTGATGTGGTCCAAACAACCAAACAGAGACCACTTGAAAACGTGGGTCTCAGTCGGCTTCCAAATGGATTCTGGTGCGTTTTGTTTGTGGTCTGTAAGCAAATGGACAAACCACAGGTCTTTAGGATAGCAGGTATGTTTTAGCTGTTTTAAGAAGCTGAGCTCCTAATAAATCCATCTGCTGATCATGAAAACTGATCCTATAATTTATCTGTTTAAGCCATGTATAGACTATATTTATGCAAATCATTTTGTAGCCATGACACATATGCACCAAAGTGTGGGTATTGTCCCTGAATAATAGGTCAAAAGCTGTTCAAACTGCTGTTCTTGTATCCTTTTCTGTGTACTTTGTCAGATTAAGAAGTGTGTGACAGTGATCCCACAGTAATAAGCCCTGAATCATTGCTGTACAAGACACCTCATTTTCGTCCTGTCTGTGGTTTCTACCTGGTAGTCATTGTAACATTAATGTAATGAATTTTAGAACGCCTGTAAAGTGGAGTGATACATGTAGTTAAAAGTCCCAGTGCTGTTGTACTCTGTATCAGCACTCATGGAATCACTCAATCATCCAATCAAAGTACTTGGTCAGATCTAACTTGTGCTTAATGAATTATCTAAAATAGTTAAGAGCAGTAAGGTAGGAAATATGTGAAGACTTATAAAATATGACACTTTAACTGTTTGATTATTTGAGGTCCAGATGTACCGTGTACCATTTTCTTGCGAAATATTTGTAATGAAAACAAGTTTTACCTAAAAGCTAACATGTTTAAGTTTATGTTCATCATTAATGCCAACTTTTATGTTGGTCACTGCCAGTGTGACAGTCACAAACATTCAGAAAATAATTTTAAAAAGTGCTATTTTAAGTGATATTTAAATACTTTTGTTTGTTAATGTTAATCAGTGCCAACATTTAAATGGATTGGTGCCAGTTTATGCTGTCTTGTATACAAGTACTCTCACATAGTGATGCTGATTTCAGTTATTATTTTTAAAAGCTAAAAAAGTAGGGATGCACCAATCAACTGGCCAGGTACCGGAACCACACATCATATTCAATTCTATACTGGTCAGATTCAAACACATGCTCCACACGGTGGTCATGTCATGCATGCAGTGACACAGACAGCAGTGTCACAGCCACACACAACATCATTGGTTATAACCACACACACTTGAGAAAAACTTGTGTGGAGTTAGCATTAGTGACAGATTCCAAGAACTGGATAAAGAGAAGACAAACAATCTACCAGGAGACAGCGCAGCTGAATATATAAACGAAGAATAAAAGTAAGGAAATATTGGGGAATCCCAGAAATCATTGGGTACTAACCAAATATGAAAAAATGTTGATGCAAACAAAAATAAACAGATTTTTTTTTTTTTTTCCATAGTTCCTGCTTGAGGCCCACACTTGGGTACATGTACATTCAGGTTATTATACATCCAGCTGAAAGATTCTGCTACATATAATATTCAGACTGCCTCCCTGCTGCCTCCACATTGGAAATCAGTGCATTTTTCATGTCTTGCTACATAGCAAACATAAGTGAATATGCAAATGAGAAATTCACGAGCCTTTGATCAATATGATGCCGGGGATGGAACCTCCCATGGAATGAGTAGTAATCTGTTCTCATGGCCATGGCACACAGGGTGATAGACTTAAATTTTTCAGCCGCAAACCCAAATGATTAAAGTAGTCAAGCCTGCGTCGACACGATCGACTGTCACAGAATCAGCTGTAAGCCCTGTCTGTGTTTCTTGTTCCTGTGAGATTAAATTCTGTAGCTTCTCCAGCTGCAATGTCAGCAAGACATGCAACAGCACTGCATCCCCTGCGTCACCAGATATTTAAAACAAGAAGTACAAGTTGATTATTGTAGGAATTGATTAGATTCTAAGGACTGTATTTTATTTCCATTTCCACAGCTCTCGCTACATCTTCGCTGTGTGCTGCACTAAAGTCAATACGTTTAGGGTTGTTAAATAATTTATCGTAAATTATTCAATAACTGATCTGAACATGTTTCATATCTAACACAATTTCCAAGCATACGTTTTGCTTCAGTCAGAGTCACATACGCAAATGAGAGAATGTGTGTTGCATCCTCTTGAGCGGGTAAGTCCCCACAGTCCACAGTATATTTATCATTGTCAGTGTGCATAAGCAAGGGTGTGTTTGCATTTAATCACATCTGCGTATGATACAGATCTGTCAGTATGGCTGAGTTTTTTCCTGTGTGTGCACACAGCTCTGTGCGTGTGGCCTTGCTGCTTTTCTGTGGAAACTATTCATGGCAGAATGAAAGACTGTGACAGTTAGCTGCTGACTGGAGATCAGTGTGATTGCACTCAGTGTGGGGCGAACAGATGGTGGAGTCAGTGAGAGGTTTTTAGATTCAACACCTTTCACCCCGGGACAGCCACAGAGATTTCTCTGCAACACACTGTGACGCACACCCACATCTCCATAAACACATTAATGCAGGGTGATAACACTTTTACAACTAAAAGATTTCAGTTGTGGTTGATTTAGCGACACCCGTCAATACAAGAGGCAACAGCAAGTGCAGTTTCAGGCTGCAGGTCCCAGAATTCTGTGGGAAACACTTGCTGGGCAGCTACTTTGTCAAGAATATAACACAGTGTATTAGTTTCCAGTGCAGCCAAACAAACTGACATTGTTATAATTAAGTTCAGTCTATAGACTGCTGCAGACATGAGGTATTTTTGTAGGCCAAAATGCAAGTTAGCATCGCTAAGGTTCCTTCCACAAAAAGCCAATGGGATTTTTCCATAGGATTTTGGATTAGTGTAGAAAATAAGCTAATTTGCAAACAGTTGTTTATGATACTTTCATGTTTTGAAAACATAAATTCAATCACCAGAAGTGAAAAGCTAATGTTAGGCTATAAATGAACTACACCACAGTTCCATGACTCAGCGTGACCACTACTAAGTGACTAATGTTTGGCATGATGACGTTTATAGTCCGCAACAACCACTGTAATCTCATTTAGCCACCTTCTTTAAGAGACGTCAAAGCTTCAAAAATCACGAATGGGCTATTTACTGATGCATTTTATGTTGTAGAACAAAATGTAAAAATCTCCTAAGAGATTACCTTATTTAAACCTTATTTCAGGCATCTAACCAAAAACCCATTCAGAAAAAACAAAAAAAAATATTTACTTTCAGACAAGGTAACAAAAAGTGCTAATATGCTAACTCATTTCCAGGTTTTAGGACTTGGAACCTCGACCAAGGTGATACAAAAATGTACCATGGAAAATGAAAAAAGAGCAAGTAGAGTCAATTTTAGCTGAGCCTTACCCTGCAGTGGAAATATAGCTTAGCTTCCTGTTCCTTACTTCTCATTCCATTCAGTTTAAATGAGCTGCAGGTATTGTATGCAAAATAAATGCCATGGCAAGATAATATTATGACATGCAATACAGATGATATTAATGTGTTGAAAAGTCTGTTATAACAACAACCATCTTTATTCGCCTTGTCTCTGTGATCCCAGACAACTTGTTATTTTTGCCAAATACCAAAATCCAAATTGCCTTATCAACATATCTGCTGCTTCACCCTCAATAAACTGTTTTCTGACTCTCACCATCCTAATTCCCTTCCTCACAGAGTCGGAAGCAGGACATTCCCCGAGATGAGCAGGGTCCGTCGATAAAGAACCTGGACTTCTGGCCGAAACTCATCACTCTCATGGTGTCTGTAATCGATGAGGACCGGACGGCTTACACCCCAGTCATTAACCAGTATGTACCTCTTTATCATGCCATGCATGCTTTTCATCAAGTCATCTGATCAAAAACACGTTTGAAGTGTTCTTAATTGGTTGCTTTTCCCGCTTTTCTGCTTTTTTTTTTACACATGTAATCGTAATTTGTCAGTTCTCTCATTTAGATTCAAAGGTATTAATGACCATACTGAGAACACCTAACATGTTGAGAGAAGCTGAGCTTTCAGTTAAATATTTACTTATTTTTTCAATATTTATACTGTTTTTTAAGATACAATAATCCTTTATTAGAATTGCAACAGGGGAAACAGGGAAATTTGCACTGTATTTATTTATTTATTTGTCTTAATTAAGGTCTATTCTTGCTGTGCTATTCATCACAAAGGATGAAATGGATGAGGCATAGAGATTTTTCTTAAGTATCAACCCTTATTAATTATTTTTTAATAATGTGAAGGGAAACAAAAAAGCCTCCCTGTCCATCAGTTAACCTGTCAATTTGAAAAATGTATTTACTGATTGTGGAGACATGAATGAGCGCGGTGTTGCGCTTGAAGGCTGTGAGGCACGGAGAGAAGCCAGCAGTAAAAAATGCTTTGTTTGTATGGTGAGCCATAGTATGGATGGATAAAAGGGAAACACAGTGTTGCTGAATTATGTAACAGATGAGAGATTTGTTTGAGGAAAAAAAAAAAAAAAGAAAGGATGGCAGGCTGGTTGTGGTGCTAGTGTTGAGGGGTGCGCAAGACGTTTGTATTTGTGTCCTTCCGATGATTTGGTTAATAAAATCAAACAAATTACACGACCTGAAGAAAATGGAGCGCAGCTCGCCTCAGAAGAAATGAGATGAAGCGTATTTTTCTCTTTCTGTCTCGCTCATACATATCCTCTCACACTCTCGCCTCCCCCTTTTTCTTTTCTCCTTCCTCTTGCTGATTTACGATGCTTATTAAGACTCTGTTTATGCCCTGAGCTTTCTCTCCTACACTGTCTAATGATAGATTTGCAATATTCATGCCCATTTCCTCCACATTCCCCCGGTCAAGTTCCAGAGTGACAGCAACTCTGGTGCTTTTTCACAATAAACCCAGGAGTGGACTTGTTACCTTTAAATAATGGGATCTGCTGCCCGAGGAAAAGAAAATGTTAGTCTGTTGCTCTGTTCTTGGGATATTTATTTGGGAATCTAGCCTGGAATACTTGAGCCAATAGGCTGATCTACAGAATTATTTTATGATTGGAAATATAAAATTGGATGTGGCAGTTGTTTTTAAAAGTGTAAAGGATAAGAAGCTTTAGGGATTATTTCCCAAAATACTCATCATGAGGATTGTAAACCACATAACATCATTTATTTTACCACATAGAAGTAGATTGTAAATCACCTTTACAGGCATGCACAGTAGCTGCAGATGTTACATTCATTTTTTGCCATGCAGAGTTTTCATTGTGTGCTTCGCCTGCAGTACACCATGTGGGTACACGACGAGACTGAAGAATAACCGAGGTTGAGAGAAAGATTCTCAGAGTGATAGAGATGAAAGAGGGAGCAATTGTTTCTGGGATTCTTGTTATTTTTTTCTCCACTTGCCATTGGGAGCACAAATCCGCCTTCTAGTCTCAGTGTTTGTTCCTTTGCTCCATAAAAAGATGAACTGAAGGTTGGGGAGAGGAAGGAGGAAAGTTTATGTGTGTGTGTGCGTGCGCACTTGATCATTTCTGTCAGTGTCCTGGCTGAGCAGATGATTATTACTTCAATAGAGATCGTCAGACAAATGTGTTTGTTGTTGCAAACTGGGCGGTCTCCTGCAAAAGTAAAACATTTCCAGATAAATTGACCTTTCTCGGGCCAAGGCCCCGTCATCTATAAATGTCCTCCCATCACTGTCTGAAGATACGGATAATTAAACCATTGACATCTCACATTCAAGCTTTGACTGAAAATCTATAGGCATTCAAAATAGCAGATTACTTCCAAATAGGCTGCCACCTTTTCCCTCCTCTCCCTCCTTTGCTGTGTCATTTCCTCCTGCATTTTTTCCCTCGTCTTTAAGCCCCTCTGCATGCGTCTCCATTCCGCCCCAATTCAACCAGGTTTGGAAATGACGGGGGATTATTAGATTATGAGATTCACCAACCATGTCTTCTTGCACATCTGTTAAGTCGTTTGTTAGAGATTCAGGCTGGGCCAAACCATCAGGCCACCCAGTCAAGCGTGTCATTATACGGAAATGAGTTTGATTGGAATCCGTTTCAATTCCACCAGGTTTCCACAGGAACTGAGTGTGGGCCACATCAGCGCTGAGATCACGTGGAGCCTCTTCGCCCAGGATATGAAGTATGCAATGGAAGGTCAGTAACGCTGCTGATCAGATGATTGTCTCTTGCTTGGGGGCATGTGTGTGTGTGTGTGTCTGTCTAAGGTATCGAATGGGAGCTGGAGATAAGTGATATAAACTGATGGAGTGTTGGTGAAGAATAATAGATTGGACTTCACAACAAGGCACACAACATCCTGAGTAGTTACCACTGAATTTATAACTGCTTATTAGCTATTCATTAAATCTGGATTATTTCTACAAACATCAGTTCCAAAAAAGTTCAGACTCAGACATAAACAAAAAGTGCAATGATTTGCAAATACTTTTCAACCTATATTTGATTGAATATAGGTATAGACTGCGAAAACCAGATATTTGATGTTTGAACTGATACACTTTTTTTGTGAATAAACACCAATTCTCAATTTGATGCCTGCAATACTTTCCATAAAAGTTAGGACAGGGGCGTGTTTACACTTGTGATACATCATATTTTCTTTTAACAACACTCAGTAAGAATATTGAAACTGAGGACACTTAATTGTTGAAATTTTGAACGCAAAATCATTTTCCACTGTTGCTTGATATATCACTTAAGGATCTCCATGGTCGTATTTTGTGCCTCATAATGTGCGACACATTT
>JAJHUR010104627.1:0-27060 GCA_027495735.1 Lutjanus campechanus | reverse complement strand
AAAAAAAATTATTTTTATAAAAAAAAAAAAAAAAAAAAAAAAAAAAAAAAAAGAAAAAAAAAAAAAAAAAAAAAAAAAAAAAAAAAAAAAAAAAAAAGAAGAAGAAGAAGGAAAAACTCATTGTTTTTTGCCAGGAATCATGACTCGGTGACTCAAGATAATCCACATATTTTGTTGGGGGCAGTTTCATGTAGGAACTACTTCTACTGAACTACACTTGGCAACCGTTTCACCACACAAAAGAAAGCGCACATCTATTCATGCATGAAAGGCCAAAATAATCTAGATCGATAGAAGAAAAATAACATTTTTGATTTTGGGCTGAACTGTCACTTCAATATTTGTCTGATGAACTGGCTGTGAAGGTCAGAAACAGACAAGGAATTCACCAACTTACAAAATGTCAAGTTAAGTCAAGACAACTTTATTTATCTGGCACATTTCACACAACAGGTGCAGACTCATTGTGCTTCAGATGTTCCTTTGTGCCTTCAAGTTGATTAAAATCACTATGCGCTGCTATGTGGTTTGACCCCCAGCTCTCTGTTTTTTTTTTGCTGTTTGTTAAAAGTAACCACTTCCTTAATTCAGCTGATGTGGTACAACAGCTGTGTCTGGTGTACCAACAGCATCAGAAACTAAAGCCATTATGCCTCACATAGAGAAAAAGAAGTGAAGACAGCTGTTCCATCGAGTTTATCACAGTGAATCAAACTTTTCTCCTGAAGTTCTTCTAGTTCCAAAGAGGAGGGACTTTCCTACAAAGCAAATCTGCCATACTTCTAGTTTATTCCTCCTCTACAAAAGCTCTGACACTTGAAATATTTTCTTTATCAAGCTGCCAAGCTGAAATTCAATCTATATATCAAGGGACTTGAATAATTAACATCAACAGTATCATAAATGAATGTTGGTGAAATCAGGCTGTTAACTTGTTCTACCAGTCACATTAGCAGGTTTTTATCTGGTAAAAACGCCTGGTTAGTAAATTAATTAAAGTTGCTGCTAAAGCTTGCTCCCTGGCCTCTCTGGCCTCTCTGGCCGAAAG
The DNA here is from genome assembly GCA_027495735.1 of Lutjanus campechanus. Classification (NCBI taxonomy): domain Eukaryota; kingdom Metazoa; phylum Chordata; class Actinopteri; order Lutjaniformes; family Lutjanidae; genus Lutjanus; species Lutjanus campechanus. Next base: position 26,012 of record JAJHUR010104627.1, on the reverse strand, counting down.
TTGGCAAAAATATTTCCTGCTCTGACTCTAAACACTGTTCACAGAAGTTAAACAGCCAAGCTAGGCTACGTGCTGCCTCTCACCCAACATTTCCTGTTTAACAAAACCTGCTGGTGAAGAAACTCTAACTGTAAATGATGAATCAACAGTGTCACCCCAACGTCATCACTTTTCCTGAACTGTACACTCTATGTCTTTTAATTGCAGCTTTGCAAGATTGTATAACTTAAAAGTGGCCAATCCACAGCAGCTGAACTGGACTGAAAATGTGTTGGTGTCTTCAAAATAAAATGAAAAGTTTCATTTTAAATTTCAATCCCAAGGCTGTTCAGGTACATACAGAATGTACCTCTTCCCTGCAGGTTAGATGATTTATGCCAAACTCTCATAAAAAACTCACTGACGGAGCTCTGATTGTCAGTTTTCTATTTTGTTTTTACTTCTTGACTTGCTGTATTTGCTATTTATCTTTCTTAATATTTTCTACTTATTATGTTTATTTTATGGACACGCAAGGCAAATTCCTCGTATGTGTAAACATACTTGGCAATAAACCTGATTCTGATTCTTTCTGCAGAGATAAAAGGACAGACTGAGATATACTTGGTATTACACATATTACATACATGATGGTACCACAGAAGAAACCTCTTAAAAAATGTCTTATTTGCATCTGTTTTTGCCAGTTTGGACTGGGAGAAGTTGAGAGTGTACTCCACTGTGTGCTGGGAGGACAAATGAAATTGCAAGGTCATAGTTCTAAGCATCATCTCACCCTTGTGGCAAGAATTGGTACAACTTGCCTCTTTGTGATGCAGCAAATTTGTTTAGTGCAGAGGTTTTCAAAATGGGAGGTGGGCCTCTGCAGCACGGCTCAAAACAGCTTCAGGGGAGGCTCAGTGAGTGAAAAAAATATTACATTAGTTCTGACATTAGTTATCAAAAGGAGATCACATACAATACAACACAAATGCAAGTGATTTGGGTAGAGAGATAGTTCAGAGATACAGTACTGGGAAACTGGGAAATACTGGGAAATACAGTATTACTGTTTTTTCACTTTCCCAGAGTCACTCTTGAGCTGAGTGTCTGTGGGTAAAGAACATAATCATGATCCCATAGGCACTAAGGAATTTCGCAAAACTAACCCTTTTCCAGGCTTTTTTTTTCTGAGGGGAAGACTTTGAAAACATCTGGTATAGTGTCTTTGTAAATCATCACCTTTAAACCAAACCTGCTTTTTGTCTCCTGTTAAATAAGTAAAATTGGTAGGATGTGATATAAATAATATTTAGTAAGCCACGTACAATGTAGGTTAGATGACTCAGATTTAATTTTATAATAGGCACCTTCAGTGAAATATACAATGTGAGCTTTATTTACATGTTTATGCAATCCCGGTTTCCTCCAGCATGTGCTCAGCTAAAAGAACAGTCTATTGCACTGAGATTACAAAGAAATAGAAACAAACAAGTTAGTGGTGTTAAGTGTACAGTGCAGTACTGTGTAATATTATGTCTCCACAGTCTACTAATGGACTGATGAATATATAATCATCAGTAAGATCATAAATGGATGCCATCAACTGTTTTGCCTAAAATTAGTAGTCGGTCTCTTAAGATTTAAAAATTGAAAAATAAAACTGACTGTTGAGGTCAGTGCTGACAAAATGCATTGATTGTGGAAAAATGAAAGAACTGAAAGAAATGCATCGACGTCACAGTCACTCTGTTGAGGATGAACTCGGCTCTCAGGCCGTGGATCTGGTCTGGGTCAAGAGTTCTCGAAGGGATCCAGATTTCCATCTGTGCTTTGAAGACTGCGCGGTTCTTTGTCTCTGCTGCTCTGAACCAATGAGGCCTTTGTTCCACCTCAAAGTGCAGCTCTGCCTTCAACTCTGTGTATTATCTGACTCAAACCCCTCCGGCTGGTCAAGTTATCTTTTTTCCCCTTGTATGAACCTTGTAAAAAAAACTAAATCTAGAATATTGGTACAAATAATATATATTATCATCACATAAAAAAAATAGAAAACACTCAAATGTTCAACAATGTCAGTTGTGTGCTCTACAATCACACTGCAAGAATTAAGTATCATAATCAACTGCAACATAATCACACTTCAGTATAACAGAAAATAATCAGTCCTGTGAAATTGAAGTTTCATTGAACACCGAGAGCTTTGTCTAGAAAATTTGCAAAATGCTTTGGCTGTCCAGGCAAGAAGGGCTGAAGAACAGAGAGATCCATGGTCCTCAGAGTTTCTGTCAAGGTGCTGAAAGATTAAAAACAGCTTGTTACTTTTGTTCTGCTAAATAACCTCACATGCATTAATACTATTAATGGCATTAGTCCTGCATTTACACCTTACATTTCAACTAATATTCTTATTTATACTAATCTTGCATTTTAACACAGTCATAGATCCCATTTCTCAGCACTAAGATTTACACTGTTGTTATATATAACGTAGTATGATGCACATAATTTTACATACTTCTTATGTTTCTTATTTGGCCATTTTCCTATTTTCTATTTTCAAACTGTCAAATTTGATACCTGCAAGACGTTTAAAAAATGTTTTATAGTGTCCCGTCTTTTTTGTATTCAGGGATGTATATTATAGTGCTGTATAGGGCAAATATTTCGATATATTTGTTCTGTTTTATATATTATTATTCTTATTGCTTTTTGTTATAATATTATTTTGTTATATATTGTGGTATATATCGTGGACTGCACATTCTTACATACTTCTCATTTTCTATTTTCTTAGAACTTCTCTGTGCTTATGTATATGTTTCTATTCTTGAACCGGAGCAAATGTAACGTGACCCACTTCACCGCCCGGGATTTTTGTTTCTGATGTAGAAACTGTACACAGTCCCTGCAAACACATACCTGCATGTGCAGTACAACAAGTGGTGGTCTGTGTGTAGCTGTCTGGCCAGCTCCAGCTGGTGGTTGTCCATCAGCTTGTCATTGACTACGACCAGCAGAGGTTTTCCTGCACCGAGAGCCTCCAAACAACTTCCTGCCCCTGAGGAGAAAAACAAGATACTTTTACTCATGAATAGAACAAGGTCAATGACACCATGGTGTAAATATGGCTGAAAAAACATGTTAGTATCATCATCATTTTTTGTTTGTAGGTAGTTAGGCTCATAATATGGTTCATTTAAACTGTTAATGTTGCATGAGGCCAAAGTGTTTTTCTGTATGTTGTTGGAAAATTAAATTCATAAGAAAAAGAATAGCAAACGTAAACAGGGACAGTGTGACGGATCACCTGAGACAAGCAAGTTTCAAAAACTTTAAGATAGCCCTACACCTACAGTGTGAAATGTATATAATTTTTATTAAACTTTAGCCTGAGAACCAGACAAATATGCATGCTCATGTTTCATTTTCTCTGGTAGATATCTCTGATCGCTCTGCCATTCAGACAGCCTACGACACATCTTTGATCTCTTGAAGCCAATCACAACCATTTATCTTATATAATATGAGGGGGGCTGATACAATGACTGTACTGAGGAGCGTGACAGAAAAGAGAGAAAACATCTCTGTATAGCACAAGCCTTGCCTTTGGCTGTGAAAATACTGTCATCATCCAAAGACTCAATGTCTATTTTAAAGAAACATTTCATGTTAATGTTACGGGTAGAACCAACCGCTAACGTTAGCTACACAGAAATCCAGTTTGCTGGCTAATCTGTCACTACTACTACTGAACAGAAAAACATTTTGGGACTGTAGGTGGTGATGCTGGTGTGGAGGTAAAGTTTAGTTAAAGTTCCAGTGTGAAGTGTGAATAGCAAAGTGCATTTAAATACACATAATTACTGCTGTTAGTTTAAACAAGTGTTCATGCAACACAGGAAGGAATAAACAATTAATAAACCTGCCAAGGAACATAAAACGTTTCATTAGGCTAAACAATTTCACCATGATTTATACTGAGATAATCCAAAAATAATCAAGTTGCATTACTTTAATATTGTGACACCTGGATTAGTTTACTGACTACGTGGTTTAACAGGTAATTAGTGAAGTGTACCAGAATATATTTTTAAAGTAACCCTCCCAACACTGTCACTACATCACACGCTTCATTGCTCTGATTGTGGGTCCATCTAGTTGCATCCAGATGCATGTTGGTCTGTGCCTCTTGAAAATGAGCAGTAATGAGAGGTTACAGACTAATTCACATTTGTGACTCGGTCTGACGAAGCCTGGCTAAGCAAACTGGGTCAAACTGCAAAAGTATCATGTGATTCTTTTGCATATTTTAGTCTTCTCCTCCTCAGATAAGAGGATTTTACCTCACATACTACACTACATACTTCATTGTTTTAATAGTTTTTAATGTAGGTCTTTGTCCTCTAATGCCCTCATGTTGTATCTGTCTGTTGTCGACACTCTGCTGTATTAATCATCACTTTTCTGTTTAGTGTTTGCACACTGCTGACATACCTGTATTTGCTTTTCCTTTGAATGCTATAAAGTCATTAATGTCTTCTGGGCAGGCAATGAACACAGAAGTTACCAGCTATGGGTGGTGCTCTTCATAATTATTACTGTGGATTAGAGCCTTTGTTTTTTAAAAACAAATAAATGTGGGACAGCATCAGTTGAGTGTGAGTGAATAAAAGGATTGTTAAATTAGTATGTAGCCACTGTTATCTCCTGGAAGAGTCAATAAGAGTGTATTGTGCTGTGAGTCTTCTCACCTGCGTGGCTGATGACGAGGTCTGCCTGCTTGATTTCTTCTGCTATCGAGTCTTTGAATCGAAAAGCCTCCAGTCTGATGTGTGGACAGCTGTCAGCAGCTGGAAGTAGAGACCCTCTTCCAACCTGGAGAACCAAACGTTCATATCCACGAGCTTTTAAAGCCTGTGTGGAGAAAAGCAATTGTTTATAACAGAACTGCTCACAAATTCTCACTTTGAATTTATTAAGTTGTTTTTTTAAGAAGTAAACTGGCACTATTTGGATAATAAAGCTGTTATTGCCAAGTGGTCTGACATGCAAGTTTCCCCAATAAAGAGAAAGAGCACGTCTGTGTTTCCTGAATTTCCTAAAAACTGGCTTCAACACCTGACACCTGACAGCATCACAGTTTTGGTTTCACATTTCTTATTTTGCCACAGTATTAGCAATTAGACAGAGTCCCACTTTCAGATATTATCTGTATAGTGTAATGTTTTAAAGTCTCAACATTCAGTCATAATATTTAAGTTGTTTATGGCTGGAATTATTATCTTATCCCACTCTGTACCAGCTTGTTCCAGCTCTTCACTGGAAGTTTATATTCGAACAGAAACAATATGTGTAGAACAGAAAATTTTAAAGAGTGCGCAGTGTTTATAGAAAGATTCAATTCTTTGTGTTTTGAGACATTCCTCCAGTTTTTAACATGACCTGATTATTGTTATCTGCTTCATGCTGCTGGTATGATATGATAAAACCTAACCTGCATTCTGCTGAGTTCTAGTTCTGGCTTTCGTTGCACAGCAGCTGGAGTTGGTTGGGTTTGATGTGCTGGGGCAGCTGGTATACAACCGAAAATAAAATAAAAAAACCTGTCTAGTTTCATGTGGTGTGAGACTGTAACTCATCACCTCGGGGACAATATGCCAGGGGAGAGGACTGACAAATCCACTCCAAAAACCTCCAGAAGCAAGAGATTGTGGCTGGTTGGGCGCGAGGCTGGAACCTCATCCTGTAAAAACGCTTATGCAACGGAACCTCCAACAACTTAATTGCAAAAGATTGTTGGAGCCTTATGTCCCACCCAGGTCAAAGAGGATTAAATAAGTAAGTAAGGATTACTGTTATAGTCAATTGTCCATGAGTACCAAACACTGCTGCTGGGACCTTGACCTGAGCCAACAGTGGAGACCACAATACTCTAGTTCTTAAACTACTAAAATAGTGGAAATCTGTCTCTTTAAGATTCTAATTATAGTCTTAAAAGTCTCTGTGACCCTGCTCCTGTTTACCTCGGCAATTTGATCATTAGATATGTTCAAAACAGATCTTTGTTAACTTACTACCCATCACTGTAGTTCTGTCCAGGGTCAGTTTTTAATTACAATGATGCTGAATTGTGAAATTTCCTCCAAGACAATCAAGATGGTGGCTGATAACCTTTTAATCTTGTGAAACACTTTGTTGTTAATTTAAAAAAAGTGCTGTATGAACAAATATATTAATGACATAATCATCATCACTTTTATTATTTATAGACTTAAGCCATTCTGACATTAATGAATTGTTATTGGCCACATTACATTCAAGTGTCGCAGTTTCAGGACAGAACTGAAGTAGGACTGAACAAATATCTAATTGTGATTTATTTGGGCTGATATTGCAATCTGATGTAAAAGGGACTGACAATCTTTACATCATTATTCACTTTTCATTGAAAAACATTTTGAAATGAATACGGTGTGATTTTTGTGGGGATCAACACCAAACCAAGATGTTTTCCTTAGTCTAGACTATATAATGTGACACCAGCGCATCTCTGAAGCATGAGAATATTAAGTTAAAATAGTATTTTGAAACACATTTCACTAACTAATATTGCACCTGTGATTTGAAATTTGCAGTTAGCCATGTTGGGATTTGATTAAAACATTTGATGAATTGTTCAGGCCTAGTTAAAGTTAGTTGAATCAGGAAATGAAGAGAAATCAATTCATTCGTGGCACACTTCTTAAATAACATTAATCTCTGGAATTGGGTAAAGGTATCAAGTATTTTCAAGTCAGAAGGCTGAAGTCCAAGTGAAGTCACGTGTCTCTGGTGTTAAAATCGAAGTCGAGTTGTCAAGTCAAGTCTAAAATCATCAGATTTGTAGCTCAAGTCTGGCTTCAAGTCATGTGTGATGTGGTATATACAGTACTTGATGGTTTGTGTGTGTGTGTGTGTGTGTGTGTGTGTGTGTGTGTGTGTGTGTGTACACCTCTACTCCACTGCACTTCAGAGGGTAACGTGGTACTTTTAACTCCACTCCATTTAGTTAAAAGTGAAGTTGTTAAGCTCAGTTGACAGTAATGGAGTATTTTCATAGTGTGGTATGACTACTTTTACTACAGTACGTGATTTAAATGCTTTTTGCATCATTGAGTATACTTCATAACGTTACTCTATAGCAGTATATAGTAGACTTAATATATTATGAGGTATGGAATTAGAAATTAGCAACAAATGTGAGTTTATTAAGCCTAAATATAATCATCTTTTCTCACCTGAACGTTGTCTGAAGACGTGATATTTTCAATGAGCTCATCAAAGCTGGTGGTACCGACAGTTACGAACACCGTCTTCATGTCTGCTCCACTAAACCTGTCGCCTTTTAGGATTATAAGTTTATTTTTAAAACACTTTACAGCCTCCTCTCACGGCTCATCTTCAGCCACACAGACCTCACAGGGACAGCAACTTCCGCTTCAGTCGGGTGACGTCAGAGACCTGATCATAAAATACGTCGTGCTGCCACCTGGAGGTCTGGAGCTGTAACTGATTTATACACAGTCACTGAGGCTGCTGCAAGAACCAGTTTATAACTCAGTTTTATTGCCTCTGGGTTTATTTTCTGCAAACTAACACATAAAATATAGTGAAATAAATTAATATAATGTAATATCTGCTCCTGTTTTCCATAATCATTGTCACTGCATGAAGACATAACCCAAGCAAATTAAGCATCAAAATGCAAAAACCCTATGATTTAAGAGCTTAATTTAATTGATTCTCCACGATGGTATTGTTGCCTATTAGGGGTAACAAAAATTCCTTTCTGTAAGCCATAAATGTCAGGTGGCTGTTGTGAATGACAATAGACAGTGACATCACCCAGAGCAGCGGCGTTTCAACTAAAATGTCAATCAAGTTTATTAAATTAATTGCCAGTTTAGCACTTTGTTTTTCAACCCACACACAGTTTCATTACCACCACTTTTTTCCAATTATGTTTTGTTACTCCCACCCTTGAGGCTAATCTCCTTAAAATGATAATTAGCAATTATTGTGTGTTGTGCTGGATGAATGAAATGGGGGAAATAATGACATGACTTTGTTTTCATCATATTACAGCTGTTTTAATCAAATCTCTCAAATAATTCACTCGCCTGATGATTTTCCCCAGAAATTTCATTACACAAATTTATATTTCAAATTTGCATCACCTTTAGTTAACTTTTGTTACATCAAATTGTTATTTTGATTTACTTTATTGTTCTGGGTCAAAAATACAACAAACTATATATTTAAAAAAAACAATAACTAACAGGTGACCAGATTTTACTGAAAATAACAACAGTAAAAATCTACATCAGTGAGCTCAGACTGTAAAATGTTGTCAGTTTTTCAGTGACCGTTTTACACAGTATTTCACCGCTGACAGATTACAGGTATTACCTCCTGCAAAGCTCCTGCTGTGGTCCCGTCCCCAGTTTACACCATACTTATGAAAGTTCAGATTTTCTGCAACATTAGACTGAAAGTATGTCGGGGTAAAGTTCGGATGGAAAAGTTCACTGTGTCAGTACTTTGTGGCAATATGATTTAAAAAAACAAAAAAAAAACAAGAATTCAGCAGTCATGAAGCCCTGTCTTATAAGAGGGACATCTGTCAAACTGTAGTTTCATCAGTATTTCAGTTGATATTGTGCTCGTGTTGTTGATATTTCTAGATGAACACATGTTTAATGAAATGACCACACACTGGCTGACAACACTAACCCTGAGTCAGTTAGTAGTCCAGCGTAGTAGAACTGGTTGATGTCCAGAAAAAATATGATTAGTCTGCTCTGTGAACTGCCCTGTACTGGGCTTGATGGGTACTTTAAAGGGACATAATAAATCATCATAACTATGTACAAAAAGTATGATGTGTGGAAGGCATTAATAGTGTGTGTTAAAAACAGGAAAATGTCAGGTGGCACCTGTGTGGGGGCCCTCACAGGTGCCACCACTTTACCAAAATAACCCTCCTTGGCTGCCAGCTCTGCAGTAAGAGGTCAACCGAACCACTGCAGGCAGGAAGGACGGGTCGTCACAGTGTCAGTCACCAAGGTCTGGATATATCAGCTGTAGAGACGTCTGCCTCCTCTTCACTATAATGGAACTCAAATGGCACTTGGCTTGTGGTGCTCAAAGCGGAAAAAAATGAAAAATATTTGAAAAGGTTACAGTTCAGATTATGTGTTTCCTGTGAAACGGGCAGCCAGGGAGGGAATTGTCACAGACATTGATTACATTTACAGCAGCCAATAGTGCTGAATGAGCATTATGCCACCTGCCATGCCAGCTGAAGTGGTCCATGGACGTAGGAAGGAGAGTGGTCATATTAGAAGAGCTCCCAGTGAGCACAGCTGGAACGAGACCAAAACAGCTCTGAGACCAATGGAGGCCAGTTTGACGACAGGGAACAGACTACAGTAAAAAAAAGAAAAGATGGTTTTCTTGCAGGTTTTGGCTCCTGGCACCCCAGGTTAGCAGTCAGTGGTTAGCAACAAGTAAAAATACCTTTCCATCAGGGGACTGTATCCCTGTTGGAGGCTGTGTTCGTCCTGGTGACCAGCAATGTTCGCTGGGAGGCTGCTGAAGCCAGTTCCACTGCCCACTAACAGCAGCTAAAATCTAACAGTTATTAGCTACTTTAGCAACAAGTAAGCTGCTAAAGCTGACTGTGTATGAGGAAACTATTATTAAATCACTGAGAGTTTAAACTGAGCAGTTGGAAGACCTTAGAAAGAAAAACGGGAAATATTTTCTCTATAAAATATGATCCAGTTTCACCCAAAGAAGTGAACAAAGTTAGAAAGTTGTGCTTTTGCTGAGTGACCTCTGTTCTCCAGACAGACTCCAGTCTGGTCCAGTGAACGGATGTATTCTCCTTCAGTGCCCCACTGTGTGATAAGCAAGAAAGCATTTCATTGCACGTGAATTTAGTGGACATTTTCCACGAAAAAAAACCAACTCTGAAATACCGTAAGAAATACCTGAGAATATCTGTAAAATTATTTTGTTGTGATTGACAGGTGATGTATAGTGCAGTACACATGAGATATAAAACCATCAAACATCAATTTTGACTTGATGGGAATTTAAACTAAATACACAGTTATTGCATTTTGACTTTGTAGGGCAGAACAGATACTAGGCTGGTGGAGGGTCACCAGGGGTCCATGGTCCACAGCTGAGGGACAAGAGGAAAAAGAAGTTTGATGCCAATAAAAGGAAGTTTCTGATGTTCAGGGTGATACTGAAGTTCATCCACATTATGAATAATTTATGGACAAACCTTCAACTGATAAGAAAGAGGCTCTTCCTGTGGTGTAAGTTAAACTCCAGTCCATCACAAACCTACTTATCACAGGTTTCTGGATCAATATGTCCATCCAGATGTCTCATATGATGTCTATAGAGTTATTTATTTCAACACCTGGGAGACTAGACCCACTCTCTGTGAATGACTGTCTCTGCGGTCAGGTTGAGTTGAGCATCTGCTCCTCATTTTGAACCCAGGCCTTTAAAAGAAAGTGAATAAAGCACCATGTCTTTTTTTTTTAAAGAGCTGTTGTCCTATTGAATTTATGATAAGTAAGCAAACCTGCAAAATGCAGCATAAAACTCTGAGCAGCGTGCGATGTAAAGACTTCCTGTACCTGACACATGCAGGTGTACACCCGCAAACCTGCTGACGGAGCTCCACAGAGGAATCAGGGCATTAAAGTTTGTACTTGACACTGACAGCTGGCCTACAGGGGACACATTATCACTGCTGGTATAATGTTTGACTTCAGACGCCCTCTGTAACGAGCTGCCTCACACGAACCCAGTGAGAACTTGTAGATGTTGAGGTGACTGAGGTGCGAATGGGCTAAATTTAGTTAAATGTGAGTTTTCGGGGTCACATATACGACTCTTTGAACAACATTTCGGTGACAGAATCTAAATGTGAACTTCATTACAACTTTGAGATGCTTGTACTTTACATGAGTGATTCCATTTCCTGGTACTTTAGTGACACTTCGCTTCATTTCAGAAGGAAATGTTGCATGTTTTACAATACATAAGATGTTTTGAACAGAACATCATTGGAGCAACAATCTCCTTTGAAATTTTACTCAACAAAAAACATGAACAGCTACACCTGTCATAACAAATCTGAACTGTTTTCTCTTTCTTAGTCCCTCCCCTAGGTCAGCCCTATGTTCCCACATTTCTAAGATTTTTTTTTTTCACTGAAAATTTTGAAAATTAGGCCTATATTCCCACATCCCTGTTCCCACATTTCTAAGACCCCGTCTTAGAAATGTGGGAACATTTCTCACATTGTTCCCACAATAAATGTGAGTAGCTTTCCAGTTTTGAGAGAACTGCATAATTTATTTTTTTTTTTTTTGCAACATTTTTTGCTTATTATTATTGTTCAGTCTTCAAAGGACAGCAGTCACAGCACTTACAGATTGTCTATTCCTGGCACATAAAAGGTTGAAAAGTACCACAGGCCTTTCCAGTTTTAAGTGAGCTGCATAAATAGTGAAACTTATTACTTATTTAGATTGTTTGAATGTGTACTGTTCATTAAAGAATTATAGAAAGTTAAATGTGCGCTGTCTAATTTGCACTAACTCATGGAGGTGAGTTTAATTTCAGTATGAGCGTTCGTCACTCCACAGCAACCCCATGTTGGAGTAGCGGTGTTGAGCTTAAGAGAGTTTGGAAGCTAGCTCTCTCCTTCAAATCCCCAGTTGTGGGATTGAGTGGCGAACCCCTAACTACCGGGGGTAGAAATGTGGGAACTGTGGGAACATAGGGCCTAATTTTGAAAAAAGTCTTAGAAATGTGGGAACATAGGCACGCTCCCCCATATGCAACAAAAACACTATAATTCAAATAATAAGAAGCCTCTTAGCACTTTATTTTCCTTTTCCTTGATGTTGCAGTTTGCTTCCATCACATGAACCTTATTCACCAGTGTAGAATCTACAGCGCTCGGGTCACACTGCTCTGCATGGTTTATGTTTCCCTGCTCCAACACACCTGATTCAAATGATCAGCTCGTCATCAAGCCTCTGCAGAGGTTAAGACCCAACATTGAATACTTGTGATGAGAAACACTGCTCTTCACTGTATTGCCTGTGTAGATCAGACTAGCCCTCAGCTGTCTTATTGCTTCATTGTGGTTTTATTGGGTTTATGATTTATGTTTTTATGCCATCTTGCTGCTATTGTCCTCTTGTGGGGGCAATAAAGATCTGAACTGTAGTTTGTAATTACTTTTCAGATAAAGCTTTAATATATAAAACCTACAATGAGCTTATAAAACGCAATCAATTGCTACTGACTAACCTATCAAATCAGTATATAAGTTAAAATTAGCTACACCTAAATAGTCGAGTACACACAGGTGTTACCAATGATACGAATCAAGGTCCTGTTCCATTTAGTGTAACAGAACATTTCCATTGAGCCAACATGCACAGGTTGACCTGAATGGAACTGAACCTTAATTAGTATCACTGGTAACACCTGTGTTTACTCGACTATTTCAGGCAAAATGGCTGCTGCGAAAAAAGTAACATATTGAGTCCAGGATCTTTGTTTGTGATGGAGTATTTTTTACATTGTTGTATTACTACTTTTACTTCGTAAATGATCTGAGAATTTCTTTTATCACTTGAACGGTTAATATGCAACCAGGTGTCAGACACACTTTGACTTGTCAATTAAATTTAGCTCAGTTCAAACTTTTTTAATCTGCAAATCATCCAAACCATGCTTTACTTACAGAGGATCACAAGTGTCATGGAAACAGTTATGAAGTATTTAATTACTTGATATCTAACAGGGTGATAAAAACAGGAATTAATCAAATGTATTACAATTTAATTAACTGATCCAAAATTGAATTCTCTGAATCCTCCAATCAGAAACAAGCCAGAGTGATGACACTACTCTGCACACGCTCAGTAGGATTCTCTCCCTGTCTGTTGAACAGGCGCAGGATCGTTTCACCTCGGTAGAAGGTGACAATTGTTTTATTAATTAGTGCACATGTATATGTATTTCTTATATCAAAAGTATGACAATTGTACTTTGAGTAATCTGTGAGTTATAAAGGGAGACATAAAATGTTACAACTGCCCCCGGTCTCCCCACCAGGGAAGACAGAAATACCCGAATCATCCTGAGCTACAACATAAGATGACTCACTTTCTTAGTGCTTATCATATTTTTGTGTAAGATGACTTTGTTGCAGCTTGTTGGCACCTGCTGTCCTCTGCAGGCAGCTGACAGCCCTGTGACCTGTTCTGGTTTTTGTTTCGTGGACGTCTCAAACCCTCTTGTGGTGCGAACAGAGACAAACCCAGCAGGAACCAGGACAAGACTCTCAAAATTAGTTATTTTTTCCCTCAAGGAGCTTTGGAGGAGCTGTGGTGACCCTGCTGATTCACAGACCCCCCACCTCCCTCCCTCCCCTCCTCTCACAGTAGCTGCTGCCAGCTCAGTGAAGGATGCACAGGCTCAGCGAGCACCCAGCAGCTCCACCTGACAACCGCAGAGCGAGAGGATGAAGAGCCAGCTTTGTGCGCCGTGGGATGTGAAAACTACAGCAGTGCCATGTGTGACAAATGCAAAAGAAAAAAAACTTGCAAAGCACGCGGACCAACTCGACTGCACTCTGCCAGTCCTGTGCATGAAAGCACACGCACGCACGCACGCACGCACGCACGCCTGCACGACACGCACGCACGGACAGACACACACACACACACACACACACACACACACACACAGCAACAAGGAAGTGGAAACTGTAGCTGGTTTGTGAGAGTTGGTATTTTTAGAGAATGCAGCTTCAGAAAAAGTTTTAACTCCTTTTCCTTCTCCACATATGACAGTAACTGCAAACCAACACCTTTCACGTGTGTATATTTCAGCTTGTACATCTAAACAACTAACAATAATACCTTTTTTGTTACATCACCCATTCTTGAGAATTGGGACAAATCATATCGTATTTTTTTTTTATTAAGGATTTATCTATATGAAAAATATCCCACCAAGCACCCAGTGTTATTTCAACATTGTCTTTTGGACTAAATCCGGTCGTTCCATAGTGGCCTTTTTTTTTAAAACCCAAAAATAGACATTGAAATTTCAGCCTCTTCTGGTCCGTCCAGTTTGTTCCAAATATACACCTCAAAACAGACTTTAAAATCTTAGTCTGTCCGATTTGGCCCAAACGTAATTCAAAATTAGCCATCGAACTTTGGGCCTGGTTTAGTCTGTCTGATTAATACAAAAATAGACTTTGAAGTAGATGTTGAAATTTGGGCTGTTTAGTCCGTCTTGATTGTCTTTTCACCTTTTACTTTCAACCTGCTGGGTTCGGTGTTTAATAAAACATTTAGGTCTGCTTTAATTTTAATTTTTTTCATTTCTAAATTTAACGCAGTCAGATTCCATCTAATGTAGCTGAACACAGCTGAGTGACAAAAAACCTCGGGGCATGTCCCTGTATATGATATCAACTCCATCATAGGGAAGTTTTTTTCTCTATTATATTCATTAAACACATGGTCATAAGGATTTACAGAATGAGTTTATGTCAACAAAAAAATCTTATGATACACTTAGTGTGCTGTTTGTGTTACAAATGATTTTGTTTGTCTGATGGTGTTGACAAAATTCAAATCCTCAGCTGCAAAAAAAAAATGCTGTTTAATAAAAAATTAAATTGCTCAGGTTGGGCTGATAGGGGGTTTAACATCCAAGAGTTTGACCTTTAAAAATATACTTTCCTAGAATAACTGAAGAGTAAAAATCAACCCCCCCAAAAAACTACGGTTTTGTCTCAGTCCTCCAGAATAAGTGATATTATAGATCAAAAAGGTGTAAAATGTGTGCTGGATACTGCAAACATTAAAATCTTTCTTTGTAGGTTTTTTTGTGTTCCCAACACAACCCAAAGAGAGGATTTTACATTAAAAGGCTAAGACTTTGACACATTTGTCACTCTGTCTGCTTAATTACTGTAATTAAAATGAATTTTTGCACAGAAGGACGGTGGATTTTATTCCACATCACTGACATTGTAATTATGAGGGGGATCTCCTTGTTGCTCAAATGGACAGAAGGGACAAATACAGCAACCACATGACTCTTTGAACATATGGACATGTGATTAATGAGGTCAGAAGAGGAAACAGGTGCACCGCCCCTGCACTAAACTTTTGTTTGGTGCTCTGCCCCATTTTTATTTATAAAGCCATACTGGGTAAACTTCCACCTTACCTCTGCACCCTTCGCTCTGGTAGTTGCCACCTACGCTCCTCCAAGAGGCTGCTTTTTAATGTACCAGAGGTTAAGACAGATCTGGCTAAAACTTCATTTTCCTACTGTGCACCTTCCCCATGCAATAATTTACAGAAGGGACTAAAATTAGAGACATGTTTGAGAAATGCGGTTGGCCACTGTGTTTGAATAGATGGATTTTTGCATATTACGTGTATGCTGTGATTTTGTACAGCTGCTACCTGAGCCAGGTCTCACCTAAAAGACTTTTTTTAAAATCTCAATTGGACTTCCCAGTAAAATAAAGGTGAAATTAAAAAAAGTTAACAAATAAAAATAAGGGAACGTGGGTATTTAAAGGAACAGAGCACAAAAGAAATACACTCAACAGCAGAAAACTCTTTCCAGAAATCATGATCCAGTTACTGAAGATAATCCACAGAACTTGTGAGCAGTTTCACGTGGGAACTATTTTAGTAGTAGCAGAAAAGAAAGTAGTTTTGGTAGATTCTGCTGCTGAACAAAAGTAGTTCCCACATGAAACTGCTCACAACAAGGTCTGTGGGTTTTCTCAAGTAACCGGGTTATGATTTTTGGAAAGAGACACTGGTCTTGAATGTGCCATTTCATGCTAATATTTTGGAGGGGAGTCAGACATCTCTACAGCTGATATCTCCAAAACTCTGCAACTCACATCAGCAAAATCTTAATGGATAAACAGCACCACATGTCAGGGAAAATATGTATTTCTGATTTTGGGATGAACTGTCCCTGATAAGATGAACTTAGTGATAAAAGGCTTTAAAATGAAATATCGTATCAGACATACTTCTGTGGTGTGGATGTGTCCAAAAGTGCTATTAGCAGGGATTCCAATTTTGAAAAGCACTGTATTTTTTGCCTGCTGTCATAGGAACAGGCAGCAGCCACTCTGACATGAAACAGCAGAGTAAACAGAGGTGTTACCAGTGATACTTGGTCTTGTTCCATTCAGGTCAAACAGTGTCAGGGTGCTGCCATTGTGCATGTTGGCTCACTTGAAATGCTCTGCTACGCTAAACTGAATTAGCATCATTAGTAACACCTGTGTTTTCCCCACCGTTTCATATCAATATGACTGCTGTGAGAAAAGGTCTATGAAAATCTTGGAAAATACTGTTGTATTGGACATCAGCAAAAGGGTGTTCTGGCCTTCCGATGAATTTAAGTCCCTAATTCACTCTCACTCACCAACTTCTTAGACAAATATTTGACTCTTCAGCTGCTAAATGCTCCACTATGTTCACCAGCTAGTCTCTAACTGTGTCTGTCTGCCGTTTGGTGCTGAGCAGGTCGTGTGCAGCGGGTTTTTAGAGCTTTTTCACTGCAAATAGCTGCCTGTGGTGGACTAAAACAATACTATGAGGGCAATGAGAGTGAACCACATTCAAGTTGCTACCAGACAGCTAAACAATGAGCAGAGACAATATATATATAAATATATTCTCTGCAGAATCATCACTAAGAGTCACATTACCATTTTCATATTCATTCGTACATTGTCGTTCTAAAAATATCAATAATAGCCACTTTAACACAAGGGTTTACATCTTTCATAGTAACATGACCAAGTAGGCTAAGCCACTTTCATTTAAATTACATAAAAACTTCAGAAATGTTTCTATGGTAACAGTTTTATGGGGAAAATGTGGCCTGAAATAGGCATATCTTTAACTTGGCTCATCTTGTTATCAGTGTCTGAGGTGAAAATTAGAAACGATCAGGACGAGGTCAGCAGGAAGGAAACCAGCAACAGTCACACACAATCAAATCAAAGATAACACTGTAGAACTCTGCCCCATGACATCTTAAGCAGAAAGGCCAGCATGTTTATTACTAAACGATGACAACTGTTTAACTTTCAGAAGAAAAAAATAAGAGACATGAGACCAGGGTGCAACAGAAATTATTTAAGGCTCTGTTAAATCCTCAGCTTCCAAAAGACAAAAACCCAAAAGACCAATGTACCATGTATCCTGAAAAGTCACAAAAAGCGAAAACTAGTATAAAATTAAAAGTTTAAAACTGGCTACCCATGTCATTAGTTTTTAATAAATAGGTTACTATAAGAAAAAGAAAAAAGATACAAAGTTAAATTTGATTAACTGTGCCAGAACTTTTATCAAACCACATTGCAGCGGGAGTTATTTGATGACAAGAAATCAGCGCCTCCTGAATTTTAAAGCAACACACGTTATGTAGTCAAACACAAATATGCACTGTGAGCTTTTCCTTTGGTCGTTCCAAAATCATTCTCCCACAGAGACTCCTCGAGAAAACTGAAAATGGAAGACCTGCGTCCACGCGATTCATGCCTTGTAGAGACTTTGAACAGGATTCAGGCTAAAAAACAGTAAAATGGCTCTTCCTTATCACTTCAAGTTGATTTAGTAGAACATTTTCAATTTTTAGCATGCATGTTTTCAGATGAGTTTAGCTGCTTCAGGCTACCGAGATAATGAAAAGGTAAATGCTCGAACCACAGGGCAGCAGAGTGGACTGGTGGAAAAAGTGACCGTCTCTTGATGTAAATGTTACAGGTTTAATCCACAAAGTTTCCTGAAGCTATCAAAAATCATACTGTAGCACACACTGCTGGAGTCTGTCTTAGTTAGAAGAACTATTTGAGACAAGATTTTCAAAATAAAGCGAGCCTGGGCAGCAAACTGGTCAAGGTATGCATGCTGAAAAGTCAAAATGTTTCTATTTTATGAAATACTTTGTCAAATTCCAAACTTGAGACATAATACAAGTAATAATAAAGTATATAATAGTGATTAAAGCAGCTTTAAAAAGAGGCTGCAACCTCACAAACACTCTTGCTTATTATTTCAGGGATACTTCCGACTAAAAGGGAGAAAGAAAAAAGACTGAAATTCACAGATGGCCGTTCTTGCTCATTAAAAGTCTGTCTGACTCCATCCTGGGTCATCGCAAAGGCCGTTAAGGTTGCAGCAGAAACGTCTTTGAACAGTTATGATATCAAAAATAGGACCGACGTCTTTCCTGTCAGATGCTCTGTGACAGACAGTCAGAAACCACCTCGAACAGAAACTTTACCAGCTGCGGTAAGTTTGTGTCAGTAGGCTCAAATGTCAGGTTGTCCCCAGGTTCACGGTTCATCAAAATCCTCGTGATGATCCAAACAAATGATGCATCTGTTCAAAACAAAAAGAGAGAGAAAATACAGTTACTATAGGTTTATATTTTTCATAGTTTATTTTTATTTTGTTTTTTATTTTCAATTCAGTTCAGTTCAGTTTCCTTCCAGGGTGGATTTGCTTGTTTCATTTAATGTTTTATTGTTTAAAAAAGCATACTTTTAGTTTAGTTTTTATTAGTCAGTATTAGCCCTCGTCTAGGCCGCAAACATCACGTCAGCATCACGCTTGCATGACAGCAGCTTTCATCCCACACTGAAACGTCTGTTTATATAGGCTCCATCTTGTCCGTGCATTTAAATGCATCAGCAGCAAATGAGCAGTTTGCTGTGCAGTTTTCTATCGACGTGTAAATATTCCTGATCCATTTTCCATGAACACGCTACAACACAATGCATATGATTGTAGCATAAGCACAGCAGTGTATGTGCTTGCAGGGGGAGTAGATGAGCAAAAAAAGAGAGAAAAGAAAAAAGGTGTTGGTGATCAGAACAGGGGGATTTAAGTTTAGTAGTGAACTTCTCTAGTAGCAGTAAATGTACAGTTTGCCCATGAATAAACACAGTAGAAGACGTTCAAAAAGTCCCTCTGTCTTGCTGCTGGGTAAAATGAAGAGAGACTGAGGGATTACAGATAAAATGTGGGAAGAAAATACATTTTCAGTGTTTTTTTTAAACTGGGCTTGTGTTTACGAATATGTACTTGAAGTCTAAATTAGCGCTCAAGGTCACATTTACGCACAGCGCTGGGCAGGCAGCTACATGGATTAAAATGAGAGCACTTCTGGTGGTCTGGTAGTTCAGTTGGTGGAGGGCCCCCCCCCCGAGCGCTGAGGCTGTAAGTTCTCTACAGTGGCTCCTGACTCCTGCCCTTTGCTGCATGTCATATAAATATAGAGATAAAAATGAGAGCGTTTCTGTTACGTGAGAGATGCGAGTGAAAAACGCTTGAAGTCGTGAATATTTGGTATTTGTCAGGGTCAGGATTATTACAATACAAACACTTTGTGCAGGCATTTGACTCAGTCATGTAGACATGCCAGTCTCGATAAACATATGCACCAATGCCTCCTCATTCCTGTTGTTAGGGGTGTCACAATTGGTATTCTAAATCAAAAATGAATTAAAATCAAAAGCAGGATCAGCTAATCTCCGAGCATTTTTTCTCTCTCCACCACCGCCTACCACCTTCTTGCATGCATCTGGCGCATGTTCAAAGGATAAAACAAAACAACGACACAGTATAGCACCCAGAAGCCTGCAGCTGCATTTTCTTTTGTTTTAAGTAAGAAAATGAACATGAATGAAACATGAATGACAGTAGTCAGGGCATAAAACAAATGATCCATTGATCTTTACTAATCAAGACTTGATAGTCTAACTATGCCATGCTGCTAAAAGAAACAATGTTTAAATGGAAACGTGGATTTTGAAAATCATGACGCCCCTACTTGTTGTGTTGACAAATTTGACCAAATTGTCAAAGACTAAAACTAAAAACATTTCCTCTGTATTTTAATTTCTATCTTAGTTAGTTTAGTGAGAACACAATATAGTTTCAGTTGGTTTTCATTGTTTTCTAAAGACTAGTTTTTTTATTCAGTTTTTTTTTTTTTTTTAATTTCAGCTAAGTATAATGTTTTCTCTCAAATACTTAAAGTTTTTAGTTTACTGTTAATGGTTAACCATAACAACCTTGAACACCAAAACAAGGTTAAATGGTTAGACTGGCATTCTCGGTGTGGGCAGGGGTTAACAGGCAACATCTGTCACAGAATCTAAAGTGAACTTCCTGTTTTGGAACATAATTTCTTTTTCAGGATGTCACATTTTCCTCTTTGTACAGCTCAGCTCACAGGACTGTCTGCTGCATTAGTCTCTACTCTTCAGGGTCTTTGCCCTCCCTCGCTGCCCTGAGCTGCTCATACAGTTGTGTTCTTCATGCCACATACTTTCTGCGATCTTATGATAACAAGCTAAACCAACGGTTTGCGCGGAGCAGCACCACCCACTCGTCCTTCTCACTTCCAACCAAACCTCTCCTCTCCCTTTACACTGCACTGAAACGCCACACAGTCATCCATGTGTCACATTTCTCCTCAGCTTGTGAACCATTTTTACACAGGCACTGCAGGGACATTTTATCACATTTTGTAAAATTAGTGAGTGGCCAACTGTGCTGTGCTTGTGAGCTCTTTGGCACAGCTCGAGCACGAATGCAACCATGCTAAGGAAGAAAGTAATGGCATTGCTCGTACCTCTTCCTCACTGTACCACACAGGCTGTGCAGCACTGTTCCTGCTTCTCTGGCAGCGTGGAGTAATTCATCTGTCGGACAATCTCTGCGAACAGCTCGTCCACCATAGTCTTGCTCTTGGCAGAAGTTTCAATAAAAGGGCAGCCCCACTCTTGAGCCAGAGCTCGTCCATCTGACCCAGCGACCTCACGCTCAGACTCCAGGTCGACTTTGTTCCCAACCAAGATCAACGGCACCTTCTCGAAGCGCTTAACTCGCACTATTTGGTCTCGCATTGGTCTGATGTCCTGAAAGAAGAAGAGGGAGAGGACATGAGCATGTGCTTTGTTATGGAAACTATGGGGACAAATGTAGTTGTCTTCCAATTCCATACTACAAACTTTTTCTTGGTAGATTTTTAACATGCAGTGTGTTAGCACTGGAAGAGTCAAAAGAGATAGTATGCAATGCATACTTAAAAATAGCTGGTTTTTGAGTGCACTGCAGACACAAGACAATAACAAAAGCAAAAGCAGATATACAGCATGTAAACAATATATAATAGACATTTTCCTTTCCTTTGTAAAGTTTAGCTGGCAACGACATTCCAAAGTTGCAGTTTGACTTTTGAAATTGCATCATTTCCTGTTAGCAGAAACCATTTCAGTGCACTATTTTAATATTTTTACAACTATTTTTATAAATTGAACAAAGTATACAATGAGAATTAGAACATATTGCAGTATAATTACTACACAGTACAGACTTTGGGGCACAGCTTGTATTATATTATAATACATTTCTGTAACTTGACCGTTAGACAAGTATTGCTGTCCTTGTTGTAATTTTATAGTTTTTGTGGCATTGTATTATTTTCAGTTTTCTGTTAAACACAGTTTGGACACATTGAAATATTTTGGTTGCTACAAGGTAAAGATGTGTCCTCGTTTTCCTGCACACGTTTTAACTATGAAGCTCTTTTGCACATTGATAGCTTAGGCTGTTAGCCAGTTTATAGCTGTTTTACATTTGAACAATGGCACACTTGGATGTGTCTCTGTAGGTTTGTTAAAAAGTCTCCAAGTGCTTACCTGCACAATGTCTCATGCCTGTCGTTGTTATCAAATTGCTTGAAATTAAAGGCTTGATCAAGCAGTGAATAAATAAAGCAAATAAATAAAGCACTGATCCCTGCTTCTAGAATTATTTTCCAGTTATGAGATATTAGTTTTCTCTAGTTATAACACATTGTGCATATTGTCACTTACTGTTTTGCAATGCACCAGGTCACACAGATCTGCCACCTGCATGATGATTTCAACTCACCATGACTTAGGGCTGTGCAATGTAGACAGAGTCAAATATCACAATATTTTTGACCAAATACCTATATATATATATTTATCAATACTGTGTTAATATCGTAGGAAAGACTATTGGTGCTTTAACAAAATAGAATAAAACAGCACAGTCTGGTAAGTTCACAAAATTACATTGCTACAACTACAGCAATATATCATATTTTATGAGATCATCATATTTGCACTATTTCAGAATTTATGGTATGTTATTTTAGAAAAAATATGTATATCAAGATATATATTGTATATCGCAGCATAGCCTAAAAATATCGAGATATCATGTATAAACACTATAGCCCAGTCAATAGTTAATTATTGTTTTGCAATAAACATATCTGTGAGATTGAAAATAAACTGCTGTCTGAAAAATATTAATAATTATTCAAGTTGTGATGTGTGATTTTTGTACAATTGTTTTACTCGTGCTCAAATTGCTTGGTATGTCATAGCACAGCTTTGGTAATCTTATTTTTTTTTATAGGGGTAATACACATTTGTGACCATTTTGAGTGTAATTTCTCTCCATAATACACCAGATACCACAGAACTACATACTGATGCCAATTCACCATTAGTTAATGATAATATCAGTTATCCTAAGATTACAACTGCACCGCTTACTTTAAATGAATGTCACTAGATCAGATTTTTACATCTTTGACCAAATTAATGCCCGTCTTTAAATAATAAAGTAAAATTTGGATAGTGCAGGGCGATACTACATGGATAATATGAATTACACCCCAGCACAGTGTCTAAACGCCCTAATTAACACAGTTTGCCCTCGTGTGTGATTTAAGGTGTGTTGTACCTGGAATGACTGCTGGTTGACCAGGCTGTAGACCAGGATGAAGCCCTGCCCGTTCTTGATGTACAGATCTCTCATGGAGGCGAACTGCTCCGTCCCCGCCGTGTCGAGGATCTCCAGCACGGAGGGCGACGAGTCCACCTCGATCTCCTTGCGGTAGAAGTCCTCGATGGTCGGGTCGTATTTCTCGATGAAGGTGCCGGTGACAAACTGGACGGTCAGCGCGGACTTGCCGACGCCGCCGCTGCCCAGCACGACCACTTTGTATTCTTTCATCAGGGCGGCCAGCAGGCTAACGTAGCGGCTAACGACTTAGCTGCGCTGCTATACTCGCTCCAGAAACATTTATCAGGCCTTTTAAAGAGCTAACAAGCGAACTGACAAATGTAAGGAAATATAAAACTCCTCTTCGTTCACACACACCCGGCTGTAGCGCTCATACTCGTCGTTTTTGCTTCCGTTGCCTGGCTAGTTAGCGAGTAAAAGTTGCTGTCCGTTAACGCTAACTCCGGTGTTAGCTAGCGGTAAAGCTAGCTCGCTTCTGGCTAAATTCACGTTGTCCCATGCTCCAGGCTCAAGCCTTCACACCCGCTCTGATAAACCACAAGTACTGGGGACTCATCCGAGAACTTCAAGTCAAGTCAGGGTGATACACAGTACACTTCCCCTACAGACAGCATGCCAATTCCTCCACACACACACACACACACTCACTCACACACACACATACAGCAGCCCGCCCGGTGTCGCAAAACGCAGCGCTGGTTGTGTCCGTCTGTCCGGGCCTGGTTCTGGTTCGGCCCAGCCCGGTGCTTCGGCAGCCGGGCGTGCTATCGATGGACAAACCGCACACTAACTATTACAATCCGAGGGTCCATTGGCTCCAGTTTGCTCCAGTGTATGTTAAACTATGTGCTGGGCAGGTTTGATTACAGAAAGGAGAGCTTTTTCCACCAACTGATTTCCTGAAGCTAACAGTCTGGTTTCCGCTAACGACAACACGACTTCCGGTGTGACTGTTTTCAGAATAAAAGTCTCTACTCTAAAGCATTGGACCCTACATGACTCCTGTCTGAGGATGGGTATCATTAGGATTTTAGGATTTTATTGTTACCTGTATCGATACTGATACTGTTTATTGATACCCTAATGATACGGAATTTTGATGCTGAGTTATTGCATTTAGCTGCATTCTCAGCAAAATTAGTAAAGTGAGCCCATACTACTTAACTTTTTTACCCTGTCACCTGTTAATGTAACATTATATAAATACCAATAGCAATATAGTTTTTTTTTCCTGGGAGCTTATCTATTTTTCGATACTGACCGGTCAGGAACTGGTTTCGTTCTGGTTCTTGATAACCATCCCTTTCTATCACCAAGTTTAATTTTATCACATGCAAAAGTTAATCTCAGGGTAGTCAGGATGTGGACATGCCAATTACTTACTTAAGAAACTGTCAGAAAACGTTTCATTTCAAATATAAATATTTTATCATTTCTCATCAGATGTTTTGATAGATTTAAGGTCATGCAGTAAAATAATAATGGATAACAATGATAATTACACTAGATGATAATAGTTGTAAAATTTGCATTTCATATTAATAAACGTCCAATTCAGGAGTGTCCTAGTGGTCTTACCTTTCAGCAAACCTTTTTCACAGCAGAAATATTGACATGAAATAGTAGCATAAACACAGGTGTTACCATTGATACTAACCAAGGTCCCATTCTATTCAAACACAGTCAGGTCTATAATATGTTAATTCTACGATTCTCACCTTTAATTTGGACTGACATGCAAACTTACCAAGACCATACTTGAAATTCAGCATTGTAGGTGGATGCTCCTCAAAGGTGGAGGTATCAACCTGCATAGTTTTTACAAGCAACTATCAAAACACTCCCTTTAACAGAATGGAACAGGAACTGCAGCTCTTTATGCAGTAGTTTACTTTACTATAATTAGGACTGTAATGGTGTGAGATTTTCATTATACGATAATGTCTAAGAAAATATGACAATGACAAAATACTTAATAATATAAAATATATATTGTCATTGATGCTTCTTTCTATTTAGGTATCCACCTAACTGCTGTAACAATGCAAATTTCCCCACTGTGAGACTAATAAAGGTATATCTTATCTTAGCTTAGCTTAGCTTAGCTTAGCTTAGCTCATCTCTGTTTCATGGTATTACACAGTTATAATTTTCATTGACAGTGCAACATTAAAATAGGAGAGTTATTTTTAGTTGAACAAACACATAATTATAATTTCACAAAATATTATATCCTGACAGACTTATAACTTGATATAAACTTGAAATATATGTAAGGGATAATGTACAGTGAGTGGTTCTTCTTGTGAAACTGCACCACCTTGTCAGGGTTTATTTTACAAAAATGATCACCTCACTGTGCATTTTTTCACTTATTAAATGGCTTACTTTAATAAAAAACTTAATTTGACACAAAACATTATTTAAAAAAAATGATTTTATAGATTTAAACATGATATAATTGCTCCTCCAGAGTCTATGATCAGAAATGCATCCATTGAAACAGTTTTTCATCGCATCAGTCCGTTATTCAGAAATTTCAGATTTTGGAATGCTGTATTGACCAATCAGAATCGAAACAAAGTCGTGAAGTAAATATTTTTAATCACACTTATATTGTCAGTTTCAATACTGTAGATAAGCAAATGTACGTGGTATGATAAGCGTCAATTTTCATACCATGATAAACCATGATACCAGTATACAGCTGCAACCCTAATGGTATGTTCCAGACATCTATGACTTGAATCTAAGTTTCAGTTGTATAAATATCATCCAGTCAAACACGGGTAAGAACCTCACAATTTAGGAGATAAACGGTGGACGTTTCTTTGAATGTGATAATGAATGACAGAACACACCACAGGAGGATCACAATTAAGAGTTTTATTAAAGGTCAAACAAATCGCAGAACTCATCATAGGCACAGTAACTTACTCTTAATAGCTATACACTGCAAAATAAATTGGCATGTAGCACAGCAGCACATACAAGCACCACAAGCAGAAAACAGAGTGAAAC
>JAJHUR010104624.1:15255-48032 GCA_027495735.1 Lutjanus campechanus | reverse complement strand
ACAGTATATATATATATACACACACACATATATATATATATATATATATATACATATATATATACAATTCAGCAATCAAAAAATCGTTTGTTTCTGGTTCTTCTGTAAGGATCACATTAGCTGTTTGAGTAGGCTTAGTAAACTTGCCAGTGCCAAACACTGAGCTATGCACATTTATTGAGTATCTACAATATCTACATTACGATCTACAGTAGTTCTTACCACATTCCAGAAAAGAGGGTTGAAAATGATGGCGATCACGGCGATGCAAAAGCTGGAGTCATGAAAGTTGATATGTTTTAGGAGTTCTTCCATCAGCGCCAAGTCCATCTGAAAGAAACAACCATGTGAAAACTAATTGTGAAGAACATATCAAAACTATCTTTCTATATCTATGTCTCTATCTGTCTAGATGTTGAAAGAACTAGAAGTAGAACATTCTGTTGTGTCCCTGTTTACCCTCTAATAAAATCTAATAAGGGTCTAACAGTGGGAAATAATGCACTTTGGTTTACAGTACAGCTCTGTTATAATGTGTCCCTAATTACCCCCTACTAAAGTGACACAGATCTAATATAGAACATTTTAGCTCTACTTTTTGTCTAATTTGATACAAAGTGTGTCTTGTTGGGTCTTATTAGCGTACCATTGGATACATGGTGTCTATTAGAGTTGTTGCGTTTGTTTAATGTCTAATAAAGAACATATTTATTCCTTGTATTTGTCTGATTTGAAACAAAGTACAGCTTGTTACTTCTTATTAATGTACTGTGAAATGAAGTGTGACCAAAGCACAAGATTATTGGTCAAAAATAACAAGTGTTCTAAGTTGTTTGTGTTGACTAAATGTCAGCATTGACAAATTACTGCGTCATATATCTTTTCTTGTTCTGCTGCATCAAATCACAGTGACGGGCTTTAATACAATATTTTCATTGTGAATGAAAAAAACATGGCTTTTTTAGAAGTGAAGTATGGCTCGTGTCAAAAAAATGAATTTCAATGACTGACGATGATGATGATGATGAGGTGGAGCAGCATAGACTCACATTCTTTCCTGCGCCTGTTGACGCCGGAGATGAAGGCCAACAAAGAAGGTCTTTCAGGCCAATGCCCTCAGTTTGCTTTTGGACTTTTGTTTTAAATCATAGTGTTGGGGCCACAAGGGTGACAATATTTTACGGCATTTTACAGCGTGACTGGCCCTATCTCCTCTTGTATAACAAGCTGTCGGACTTATTGCTGCTGAGTCCGATTACATTAAAGAGATCATGTCAAACTAACAACCTTTTTAACCCAAACCTTTTTTTAAAAATCGTGAATCAGATTTTCTAATAGTAGTACAAGACTGAATTGGTGTGCTCTTTTACAAAGTACTAGTACCGTATCAGTTGGAAACATACCTGTTTGGAACAGGCCACCTACTTGGCCTGCTGCTGCTTGCAGCTTTCTTGAAAACTGCTCATCCAAACACAGACTCTTTTATTACTCGATTAATATAATATTTGCCCCAGAATAAATATTAAAAAATGTCTCATAATACTTCAATTGTTTCTTCAGTCAGGGGAGGGACAGAGAGGGGAGGACCACCAGACACAAAGATGAATGAAGTCACTACATCACGTTTACTGAAGTACTTGACTTAAAACTTTAAATGGTCATGATATGGATTTATTTCATCACTGGAGTAATATGCAGTTTAGATGATCACTGTTTTGGTGTTGATAGACTATAAACAGTGATTAAATGTACCGCACTGGTGGCAATGAAAATTACTGCAAAAATAATGTGAATATTTCAAGAGAAGTTTTTACTGCATTGCACAAAATGATGGTCGTTTATCTGTGGAGACTGGCAGGTTATTTGATGACTCAACCGTGACTTCAATCACGAGATTTCTGGCTCACATTTAATTTACAATTACGTCTTGAAACTAAAACACCCACTTTCATTGAAATTTCGAAACGCAAATAATCAACTATGCAGTATACGGTCAGAGGTACAAGTGAGTGACTATTAAAGACATGCCTGCTGCATCTCTGCAACAAGTGGCTGGATTAACTCTTTAAAACAGTGATTTACTGTAATTGCGTATGTCAATTACAGGCCACCCTCTGACCTGCCGCTGTTGTTCACTGTGGATGCTGATTTCAGATCTGTTTTTCTTATCTGTTGGCTGACACAGACAACAGGTCAGGGTTACCCTGTACAGTTTAATGAGTGCTCTGACCTTGAGTGAGTAGCTCACAAGTAATTGAGTGAAACAGGGACATTTCAGTTAATATATGTGAACTGCTGCAGGCCAGGACCGGTAGCTGTCAATATTCAGCTTTGTGTTATGGTCAAGCATAACATCACCAGAGTTACTGTTTAAATAAATGAGAATCCATTCATTTATTCACTATCTGTGGGGTCGCGGGAGGCTGAGGCCGATCCCAGCTGACATTGTGTGAGAGATACACCCGGGACAGATCGCTAGTTTATCACAGGACTGAAACACTCACATTCACACTTACAGGTAGAGTCACCAGTAAACCTAACCTGCATGACTCAAGACACAGAAAAGCCCCAGCCACAAGAAGAATACCATGTATAACACCGTTAAATATATGAATATGACAAATGTGAAAAATATGACAAATATTTTTGTCATACTTGACAAAAAATACAAACAGCAGTTACTATACATTTTTATGTACACTAATTAGCTGTGCATTGGACTTTTCTGTAACTTCAAATTGTTCTATCAGAGAACTGATGATGATGGCTAGCTGAGCATTGTTCTTTTTTTGTGCTGTCGACAAACGCCACACAGTATGCTGTACAAACTCTCATCTCTGACATGTAACTGATCAGAAATGTCACCTGTTAATCCACTCTGCCACTGTTTGCCAACAGAAAAATGTTTTTAAGCAAGCTATGCTTTTCTGGACATAAAATATCAGCAAAATTGCAGCATGCAGTCCTTCAGAAATACATACAACATACATACAATATTTAAAAAAAAATTTATTCAATAGAAGGGGTGATTTACTGTAAATTGATAGGAAACAACTAGAAAAAATAATTTATAAAATAATTGAGCTAGATATTATATTTTTGGCATTCATATAAATGCATCTCTGTGCAAAGAGGCAAATACAAGTGTGTCACTTTTGTCCCTGCTCTTTTTTGTTTTTTCAACTTAAATGTATGCAGTATCAATCAATAAATCAATGCTACTTTGTACTGTGTAAATTGTAAAAATAAATAATTAATAAATAAAAAATATATTATATATTTAAATATATATATATAAAAAACTGAAAAGTTTGATTTAAGTTGCATTCTATTGAAGTTTTATTGAAGTTCCATTTAGTGGAGTCATCATTTTGTGTAGCGTGGGTCTGCAGAAAACGTGCTTTTATTTTGAAAAGCCGTCTGTACCGGATGTTTTTCGGCTGTCATGAGCTCAGCGAAGAAGCAGCCCCTTTCAGTCGGTCAAACCGGGACCTTCGCTGCCTGCCTGAGCCGTTATGCCGACTCATATAACAGTTAGACATGCAGAACACATTCGTGCTGAACAGTTTTGTATTTTACCTTCGAATAATCGACGTTGTTGAGTCCTCCGCAGCAGTCCAGCAGCTCAGAATGCTTGTTTTCAGCAGGATAATTGC
The DNA here is from genome assembly GCA_027495735.1 of Lutjanus campechanus. Classification (NCBI taxonomy): domain Eukaryota; kingdom Metazoa; phylum Chordata; class Actinopteri; order Lutjaniformes; family Lutjanidae; genus Lutjanus; species Lutjanus campechanus. The sequence goes on along the minus strand of JAJHUR010104624.1, from coordinate 44,376 downwards.
TCCGAGCAGCGGCGGAGTCGCTGTCCTTCATACACACTGAGTGAACACTGGCAGACCACCAGCACTTATCTGTGTGTGGGGGGGCAGATAACGAAAATTGCACAATAATGAGTGCAAGGTTCTTATTTTTCAGTGAAAGAAACCTGCTGTTGATGTGGAGAGCTACACATGTCCTGATAACCTCTAACCCATCTCGGTGCATTCTGGGAAATGTAGTTCATAGTTCACTTGTACTGGATAAAGGCAAGTCATTGGTATCTCACACAAGCAGAGTTCATGCCCAGAGAAAAAAACAAATGAAATCTTTAACTTTTGGACCTGCTGATACCCATGACAACCTGTAGGACTTTTTTCTTCTTGCATTAGTTTTCTCCTTTCAAATAAATGAATAATCTGTTGCTCTACAGCGACGCCTGCTGGCTGAAAACACTAAGGTTTTATTAGAGCTTTGTGGAGAAGACAACTCCCAGCATTGACTCCTTATATCATATTTAAGGTCAAATTCCTCTCAGTCATCAAATTTATGGGCATAGAATCAAAACTAAAGGCTTGCTCAGTGATGTAGTGTCATTTAATGTAAATTAAAGGATAATATTACCTCCGAAATTAAAAATCACAGGACCTCTTATCATTCTCAAGCTGATTGACAGGTCTTTTAATTAAAAGAACACTCACTCCTTATATTATTATAGGGACTAAACATGAACCGTGAGAGTCTTTTTTTAATTTTCATCTATGACCATTAAAAAAAACACTCATAGCTTATTTGTTTGAACTATAAGTCAACTCATTTAATAAAACAGGCTATAACTGGTTGGCTGACAAGAAAAAAAGCCATACAATTAAGTCAAATAAAAATATCTCCACTCCCTTCCTTATCTACAACTCTTATTACACTGTACAAAAAAATGTATTTCAGTGTTTTGAATGTTTCCTTCAGCTTTCTGCTCCAGTGATAGCAGTCTACATTTGTGAATTATAACTTGAAACAACACTAAAAAATTATATTTTGTTATCAAATAATTTATTATGTCAGATACACAGTCAAATGGTAAGTAATGATAAGTCAGGCTAACGCTAACAATATATCAATTATATTTAACAAACTAAAATAATAGACTAAGGTTACTATAAAAATTTACTTTTCCTGAAACCAAACTAGTACATTGTTAAGGAGCAGTATTTTTGGGGGAGTAAAACAAATAACTGAGTTCCTTGCTTTCCTTTCTCCTCTCTTTCTCTCTTCTCTTTTTTCTTACTGGTTCTCTGTTTTCTATTTATTTCCTCCCTCCATCGCATTACCATTACTCAATATCCTGTTTTTTCCTCCTTTTTTTCTCCCCTTGTTTCTCCTCTCTTCTCGTATCCCTCTGTTTACCTGTCCTCTTCATTTCTATTTCTGCACAACTCCTCCCCTCCTCTTGTTTTGACATCTTCATCCTTTCGTCTCCGCTACATTATCCCAGCTGTTATCCTCTCCTTCACTTTGCACTGTCTGTTCTTCCTGTATTGTGCTACACTTTTTTTTTCTTCTCTACTCCTTCCTCATCTTGTTGTCTGTCCTTTCCTTCCATTCTCTTCTTTCCTTTTACTCCTCTTTTTCCTTTCCTCTCCTCTCCTCTCATCTCATCCTCCACCCCCTGCAGTTTGTTTGGAGTCTATCAGTTAAGTAGAAGACGCCCCATGTGGAGGGAGAAATGGAGCGGGCGCGTAAAGCCTCGCAGCTTCCTGACTGAGTACACTGTCCGTTCATCAGCCTGCGAGGTGTCGCAGCCGAGAACTTTATCATGTGAAATAAAACAGGCATGACGTTCAGCCAGCAGGTGAAGATTATGTCGGTAATTGAGACTCTCTCCTCAACCGTCTTCCCTTCTTTCCTGCTCCTTCAGCTGTTTTCCTCACTTTCTTCTGCTGCTTAAAGGGGAAATGTGTAATATATTTACTGTAATAAATTATAAAATAACCTTAATCTGTCATCAGAGATCAAGGAGACCAGATTCAAACTACATGAGGTATATACACCCAAACAGGAAAAAATCCAAACAACAAAAAGTTTTATCCTTTGTGTAATCCATTTTCTTTCACACAAAAAGCTCACTTGAGGCAGTGAAAGTCTGCATATTGTTCTGTGGAGAGAATGTTTTTTTGTTTTGTTTTGTTTTTTTCTTCAGCTATCATTGTGGTCTTTGTATTGGCAGAGCCTGTTCTCTAACGCTATTCATTCTCATATCTATGCTCATATATGTCAGGACATTGGTTTAAAACTTTGAAAGGAATAACATCAGTCATGATGACATAACAGATATTGTGAAAATGTGAGAAAAATAGGAAGAAATAATGATGACATAACAGAGTCAGACAATGGAGGTTAGAGACTAAACTGCACCGGAAGCATAATGATAGTATAAATACCTTTAAAGTGGCTATAATCAGCACTTTTATATTAACAATGGATCACAAGACTACTTGTGATTTGTAAAGACGGGCAGTTAGCAGCTATCTGGTGAACACTGTGGAGCATTTAGCAGTCAAACAGAGGTATTTCCCTCAGGAGTTGGTGAAGACCAAACACAGAGCTAAAAGAGGATGACTTACTGTACATCTGTAGTTACATTTCCAAATGAACAAAGTTTGCCCTAACAACTCAAATCAAAGGTGATGATACGGACAACTTTTGGTCATATTAATTTGCATTTTTTACTACAATTTATTGTGATTTTACTGTAACTGATTCAAGGCACTGTTGATCCAGATCATTGTCTTTAATGCGTGAATAACAGAGGGCAAAAGAGTTTAAAAGTTTTTCAGTTTAAAATAATAACATTTGAAACAGCTGATGCTCATCACACCAGTCAATGAGCCTGTCCAGTGCGGCTCTCATGCATGGCTGCTCATGTTGGCGTTGTCTGAGTAAATGGAGGATGATCATCCTAAGTATCGTCCGAAATACTCACTACAAGAAAAAGAGACGACAGCGTCCTATGAGCACAGCTAAAGTTCACTAATTAACATGTTTAAACAAGAGTAACTTAACGGTGTTCCTGGTGCCAACCTGACATGATGCTTTTACTCTTAAGTTTTTTGTATCTGATTAAACAAACACATCATAGACAATATTTTAATTAGTGAGCTTTAACGGTTCTGGTAGGTGGAGTTTGCCCATGCCCACAGGTGTTACCAATGATACCAATGTTCATGTTGGCTCGCTGGCAACGTTCTGCTATACTAAATGGAATGGGGCCTTAATTAGTATCATTGCTAACACCTGTGTTTATCCCACTATTTCATATCAATATGGCTGCTGTGAGAAAGGTCTTCCGCTGGCTCCAACTAAATATTTAGCGTATAACAGACTTATTTTCCAAAATGCTGGAAGTAAAATAGTCACTGAAAAGGCAATAAAAGTGTCTCTTAAAGGTAGAAGCGGTAGGATTTGTCCGAGCTGTTCGTAAACGCACCAGAAAGATCGTTTATTGTTGAGTCTCATAAGTCTCATAAGGGATTATTAAAAGGGATTGCATTTAAACTCTTAAACGTGAGATAGAAGGGGCAAATCATGCTCTCTATAGAAAATGTATTGTATATTTGTATATTATATTTGTATATTTGAACAAGAAGCACCTGGACACTTTTGACTTTTTTTTTCAGTTTTTCAACTGTTTTGCTTTTGTACATATTAAGAATGGTAAATAACATCCTTTGAAATATAGCCTGCTGTTCATTCCCCTGTCATTCACTTTGTTCCAGACAGTAAAAGACTGTGCAATTTCTCACCTCTAATATCTACAGTATGTTCTTCTATATTTCATTTGTCTGCAACTGCGTAGATGTGCTTCACTGAAGTATCTGTTTGGTGTCAGTAGCGTCATCTCTTCCCTCAATTTTTACATCCCCATTGGACAAAATAACTACTGTATTAGGTGGCATGAATGGGATATAGAGGATAAAAGAAATTTATGGAAGAAAAACCAGCATAAGGATGTTATGTTATATGACAGTTGACAAAGGAGGTCACTGTTGACTACGCAGCAGCAGCAGCTGCTTGCATCACTCTGACTCTGTAAATGAGCGCTGAATTTTTATGCTGCTTTTTTACAAAGAGAATGACTTGCAGAGAGGCTGCGTCATCCTGAATTTGACCCTTCATTGATGTTCATAGGCGGGATGATGGGAAACTAACAGCATCACGCACAATCTCTCCTTCTTTTCCTCTTACATGCGTCCACACTGACTTTAACAAGATGCATGTTTTAATGAAGTTCTGATAAGTTTAATCAAGTCCTCTCTGTACACACAGTACTGTGTTGATGGAGATAGGTGAGACTGGGGATGGCTGCAACAGGGAACTGTTGCAACAAGTCTCATTCCTTTTCCTATTTCCTACTCCAGGAAAACAGAGGACACGTTCAACATCTGCTGCTGCATTTATTGGAAATAAGTTGTTTTGGACAAATGAAAGTAATTCTTTACATGAGCTGTATTTTTTTTGTTTTGGTTATCTTTGTCATACCGTGGTGACATTTTGTGTGAATTAACCAAAACTCTGTTTGAATCATTGTTTTGTTGACCTCTAAGTGACATGGTTAACTTGTCAAGGTCACTGGGTCCAGCTAGCTCATGATGGTCAGTCATGGCTGATACATAAACAAGTAGTTTTAAAGTACATAAAAAGGATAGTTCACACAAATACAAATATGTATTACTTCTTTCAACATTCACAAGTCATTGTGAGACAAATGAAGTTGCCGTTTTGTACAATAAATACATGTTTAACGAAAGCTTGTTGCATTGCAAATTGTTCCATTCTTCCTGTCTCACACTGAAACAGAGATTGAATAGCATCTGTAACATCTGCACATTGATAGATGATGTTAAATAATACTATAATATTATTGTAAAACAATGCATATGTTCAGGCTTCTGTGCTTATTGAGACAAAAAGCAAAAGATAACTAGTTAAAGTTAACTGGTTTAATGTATTTCTAATATGATGCAACCATAATTCTGTTGCAACTGTCCCCAGGGTTGGTGTCAGTTAACTTGCAACATCTGACTTCTTCCTTTCAAATAAATATTGCGAACAATGTGTCATATGTAATCATCTTTAAATGATATGGGTAAGACAGATGTAAGTTTTATATACAAATATTTGGTTATTCTGGTCTATGTAGTCTCTGAGTGACAGAGAGAAATGCAAGAAGTGCTGCAACCACCCCCAGTCTCCCCTAATGTGATACATCAAGACTGAAGAAGAAATTCTACCTCAGATGATTGATATAGTCCCTTTTTTTAAGTCATGTTTTTATGTGCATGTTTGTCCACGCAGGACCAAAAACAATAAATGTGAACATTACATTTGTTAGACACACACACACAAAAAAAAATCAAATGTTTTGCAAGCCCAGTCTGTTACACACTGGATCTGTTCCGTTTGCAGGACACACAAAGGCGCCCATTTCCACACACAGTTAAACACTCACAAGTGTTTACTTTTCTGTGGATTGGACAGCAAGACCATATGTGTTGTGTTTTCATTCATGCAATCAAACACACACACACACACACACACACACACACACACAGATGTCAATCAAATAATGCACACACTACTGATATACTACTACTACTGATATGCACCTTTCTCTACACTGAAACATTCATGAAGTTGCTATGAGACTATAAGTCTGTCAGATTGTAGAATGATGGTTTAATTTAACACGCAAGGATGTTCTGGTCATGTTATCTCTCTATCTGACACCTAAATCATACTGTAGGCCAGTGAGGACTCCCTTTTCCCCTCGTCCCTCTGATATGCATGCAGCACACACTCCTGTGACTACACCACTGCACAAGCCCCAACTCTGTCACACAACTGATTGCTGTCAAGATGCCGTGAAGAGTAAACATCTGTTACTCAATGCAACTTGAGTTTGTTTGATGATTTACAGATGGGAGTTTGCAAATCACAGGTTATGAAGTGGGAGGACGTGCCTGTTTCAGCACTTCAGCAGGTTTGTCATCAAACTGATTGATCATGGAAATGTGCAGAGGAATGTTTCGCAAGACTTCATGTCTTTATGTTATAACCCTTAAGATTTCCGCCAGTTTATGGTCTCCGTTTTTATTTCATTCAATGATTTGTTTATGTAAAAGTTTTCATTGTTAGTGTTCATTTCCCATGGGAGATTACAGGGATTCACAGGAAAGGATGCATATAATCCAGTGTTATTGCTTTCGATTTTTTTTATTTCTGCCAGGGGTAAGTCTGGACAGGATCATGAGCTTGGTCATTGTTACATTTGTCCATCGTTCATAGAATGTGGCAGTTTTAAAGCTAGAATGAAGATACCGGCATCATATGAAACTACATGATATACCAACCATGTCACGCCAGCTTGTTGGGAGGGGGTTTAATAACGCTTAGGTTAGGCAAAATTTTGGTGCAGGAAAAACTGGCATGGCCATTTTCAAAAGGGCCCCTTGACCTGTCACCTCAAGATGTCTGGAAGAAAATGGGTTTGCATGTTTTTTTCAGAACAAATCTCTGCTTGTATCTGGTAGTTGTGGTGGCATTGCAGTAGGTGCTTCACCATCTGCTGCCTGGTGCAGATGTGCACTCTACTGAGTGACCTCTTCCAGTATGTCATAGCATTGATAGCAGTCTCACGGTTTGCAGCTAAATGTATTAAGTTACTCCTTATGGCAATCAAATTCTACTGCTGATGCTTCACATTAAAAGCATTCAACTGGCCAAACAGGGGCTTTTATTGTGAAGCAGTAATGGTAAATGCAATAATAGTTGGAACTGCAGAGATGCTAGCACTGACTACAGTTAATAATCAAAAGCACATCTAGTAAATATGACAACAGTCCATTTATATATTTTTTGACAATGGATCAATTCTAAATATTGCATGGAATAAGAAGGAGCAGCCACAGTGAGCTGTTAGATAAAGGCAGGCACCATCAAGGTAAGTTAACCCTGTTACACAGTGATTCCACTGTGCATGGCATGTCCATGCCACCGTTTTAATCCTTCCCCTGCACAGTTCCATGCCCCCACCAGAAGCATTTTAGCAGCAGAGTGTTTTGCCCATCTGATCATGTTGACTTGCTCAGATTTTGTTGATTTGGTCAGCTTTCTTTTCTTCTTTTTTTTTGTATGTTTCCAACATGGATAAGGTTATGTAGTTCTATAGTTTATTTTTTTTTGTCTTTTTTTTATGATCGCAAGTCTAGACGGGGTCTGACTTCCTGTGTGCTCAATCTGCTCTATGCAGATTGACGCAGCATAAGTCAAAAATAGACTCGGCACATTGTTCAAGTGGAGCGGAGGGCAGCTTCTGGGACATGCCAAGACACTGCTGGAGGTCTCACAAGCACTGTGTAGAATTGCGGTGATCTGCTCCAGCTGTGTCTGGTGGAATTAAGATGTTACTGTGTTCTACTAAACTAAACCACTAAACTACTTCTCTTGGATGCACCATGAACTCATATCGTGGTTGATCATGACATTATAGACAATGACTGACTGAGTTTTGTGTCATAAAAAGGTACATTTGTTTGGCTGCGCTGTAAACAGATACAACAGTTGTTCTTCTATCCCTTTTCTAGCAGAGTAGCTCTTCAAAAAGTGTTGCTGTGGTATCAAACAACAATTGCTGTAACCATGGTAACCACAGGTGTCATCAAATCAATCAGGACTGATATGAAAGATTATACATTTAATCCACCTGTTCTTTCTGGCTCCAGTAATTGAGTATGGTTCTGAGACGTGAACCACTGGCTTTAGACATCACAGATCCTTCCAGAACAAAAATAGAAAAACACATTAATACACAAACCCACATTACATATAAACACACAGCCAAAGGTCCACATACACACATTCACCGCACACAAGCGCACACGTGCTCACGCACAGGTAAACACCGTCTATCAAAACAGCAGCTTGGCGGCATCATTTCCTCCAGCTTCCTCTCCTGTTTACAGTCAGACGCTTCCAAAGAAGACAAGACACAGGCAGAGGGGGAAAGATTAGCCAGCGGAAGGCTCTGCGTTTGCTTTCCCATAAGCCCTCTGTCCCCGGTGAAAGCATTGAATCATCAGAGACAAATAACAAATACACCTGACGTTATTCAAAAACACACATGAGCTTTCGCGAGCGCGCATGGGAGATACAGAGCGATGAATGGTAACTGGTCACAAGACTCGGACGGCGCACATGCAGACACACGTTCACACACACGTTGAGTCCTTCACAGCCAATATTATGATGATATTTAGATTTTTGCATGATGAGTTATGCAGTATTGCATGTGAACAGTGAGAACACGATGTAACTCTCTTTTTAAAAAAAATATCTTGACATGCTAACTCATATTTATTTTTCTTGGTTCATTTTTGGAACTCTTTCAGAATTATCTGTCTATCAAATATATCAATCAATCTCATGAGGTAACGTGGCAACAACTACCCGGTGAACATAGTGGGGCATTTGCAGCTTAAGAGCTGGATATTTCCTTTAGGAGATGGTGGAGACCAAAACAAAGCTAAAAGGAGCTTGTTCTGATGCCTGTGAGAGACCAAAAAAAAAAAAACAACTTCAAAACTGCTTTTATTAATTCCAAATTGTAACATTAAAGCTTTTCCAAGGTAATATGTTTGCAACATCAAAACTACATTATTGATTTTGGAGTTTATAGATTTTAGAGAGCTGCAATAGGACAGGGACATTTGATTTTCTGTTCACCCATAAGCTCCTCCTGCATTTTATCAGCAATAAAACATTTGATGTGACACATTATAATGTGCCACAAATGAGACATTGATTGAGCTTATGTTCAACTGTTTTTCACTGATGATCATTTCAGTTAATTAGAGGACAGGGAAATGAGTGAGGGCTGCGTTTGAATAAAGGACAGGATACCAGAAAAAAAGTCTGATGACATGACTTAAACATTCATGGTCATACGATCCAGTAGGGCTCAATGTGTGACCCACTAATTTGTTTGGTGTGTATTTGTGTGAGTGTGTGTGTAAATGGAGGACTTTGAGCACATGCGGTGTCCTCGCCTGTACTCTGGATGTTCCTGCTGGTCTTTTTTTCCAGTGTGAATTTTAGTCCGTCTGTCATACTGCAGACAGTCAACAGGTTCATGAAACTCAAGAGACCCACACAGAACAAAGTATACTGAACTGCCAGCAGCAGGGAGGAGAATGCCAAAGGGGAATAAACCCACTATAACTGTGTGGGTTTTTTTTGGCCACTTGGAAGCAGAGAAAAAAACTGTGGGGACAACACTGACAAACCATCACCTTTTAAATTGATATGGTGAACTTTGTAGAAAACAGTAGCTTATTTACACATCCAGCAGGAACGGAACAATATTATCATTCATTCATATTCAAGTCATATTTTGGGCGACCTAACAAGTCCTATATTCACCCTCCTTTTACCTCTGTTTTGGTCTCCACCATCTCTTTAGCTGCTAAATGCTTCACCAACTAGTCACTAACTGTGTCTTTCTCTGGGCTTTTAGTAGCCTGTGATCAAACATACCTGCAAGCTCATGTTTCATTTGCTCTGGCACATACATGTGACCACCAAGCAGCAACCTTCAGGGCTGAAAAAGGTGAAGCCAACGTAAAAGTGCCAAATTATAGAATTTCTTGCATGGCCATTTGAGGGTGGCACCAAAAGCGAGTCAGTTCCCATAATCCCCATTAAAATGCCCAACTTTACAACAGGAATAAACACTCTTCCCACCTGGTACAAAATTGGTCTTGCTCTCTATAGCTAATTTCACCTTTTATGACAACTGTACGGGCTGGAATTTTCATATAAGTCACCTGTTTAAATTATATTAAGGCCTAAAGTTATACATAATCAAGGGTGTGCCCACTCTGAGTGACAGGTGGATGCTGTGACAGATGATTAGATTCTAGGTAGCTGCTTCATTTAGCCACCTCGTGCTCTACCTCTTTGCCCATTTACGATTTAGCCGGGAGTTAGCTGAGTCAAGATGGCAACGGCCAGTCACCACACAGAGCTTCAAAACTGGCTTTTCAGAAACCTATGGGTGATGTAACGGACAGTCTGTCCACTGTTCATTATAGTGTTTCCTGTTCAGAGAGATTTCCACTCATCCCATCAAGTGAATTTGTGAATTAGTCTGGCAATGCCAAGCTTGGCTTTTAGAGCCTTTTCTCTGAATACAGCTGCCCGCTGCAGCCGAAAATGATGTTACGAGAGCAGTGAGTGTGAACCAAGACAGTAACGTTGTGGATGGACAGCTGAACAATGAGCTGAAACTGGCCCCGTTCAGAACTGGTATTAACATGTGTCCCTGATGATCGAGTTCACACCCTGGCATTATAATGTGTCTCAAATGTGCTTTGGATTTTAGAACTGAACTATGAGCACAACGCACACTTTTACTTTTGGACTTTGTTTGTTGGTTCTACTTTCATTTAAATAAACTAATTTGTTGAAAAGTCACAACAGGTGTAACAGCAGCAGTCGCTCTTCTGTTACAGCACCTGTTTTGTTTTCCAGTCGGCTTCAGTCTAATCTTCAAAATCAAACTGTTGTTCTTTGGCTTTTGAATTGTGTTCTGCCCTCGGAACAGAAATCATCACAATATTACTTTGTTCCCACTCTGCACAGAAAGCAGCTGTGTAGTACAAGTCAGTCCTTCCATTCATGAGAAAAATTTAACTTCATAAATCTATTTTTCAGCCACTCATTCATCCATGTCTCTATTTACCAGGCTACCATTGATGCATTCATCCATCCATCCATCCATCCATGCATCCATCCATCCATCCATCCATCCATCCATCCATCCATCCATCCATCCATCTGCTCTCCAACCCATTCAATCACCCGTCTGTCTGCAACCAGTTATGAAAACTGATCTGAGCTGAGTTAAGTTTAATTTCTGGTCTCTGTCAAGGGCAGTTTGTTGTACAGTGTCAGACTAGTGCAACACAGTTCAGCAGTGAGGAATCAGATAACGCAGCACAGGAAGTTGATAAGCATAGCACATTTATCAAAGGAAACAAAGGAGATCATCCCCTTGTTTATGTCTCGGGCAACCCTGCCATTACTGTCGTCAGCTCAACTGAATTACCGACGATTATAATGCGTAATCCTAAAACTCATCACTATTTGGTGCTGTACAACTCATCCTCTGGTACAACCACGTGTTCTCAAACCAGCTGTAACCCACGCAATAAGCTCAAGAACACATCGATCCCTCCATACAAGTGACTGTAATTTACAGTAATATCTGATTGAGTAATATTTGCCAACAAGATGCACTGATAGTGTATATGTACCCAGGAGTTTCTTGTAATCCAAGAGGAAGGACCTCATAAACAGATCAATATGATGTATAGTAACGGATGCTGTTGTTTTGGTACAGGAGGTGGATGCACGTGCTGCCCTTTCCCTTGTTATTGTTGGCAAGTAAACAAACAGAAAAAAAAGCTCCATTAGATTAACTGTAAGTTGCGACTTGCTGCGGCAGCGACGACTAAATGTATTTCTTAATGTATTTTGAAGTGTTTAATCCGTTTTAACACAAACCTCTTCCGATAAAAGCGGAGACAAAGAGGAAATACACATGGAGGGCACCGTGAGAGGCGCACGGCAACTGCATTAACAGGACAATAAAGGCAGCAAAAGAGTAATTTGCATAAAGAGGATATGAATGCACCATTAAAATGATGATACAAACAACAACAAAATGACCTCTAACAAAATAAATAAAGCGACAGTAATCAAAGCAGTAAAGAATGGTCCAACTCTCAACATGTGTACGTCAGCCCACACAGCCACTGTTCATATAGAAGCAATAGGTAGATGAAAGTCAAATTAATTCAATGATTTTTTTTGCTGTCTTATTAGAGTCCCTTTCTGATTTATGGCTAATGTCACCATATATCCACTTAATGTTTTTGCCCTTTTATGTGCACATAAATCATAATTGTATATATGCGTCATAGTTATTGTGGCATTATGATGGACATTATTTCAAGATAGTTTTTAAGGAAAAATAGAATTAATGATGTTATGTTTTGCTTATTTTAGTTGTTCATGTCATCATGAGTCACCTCAATAATCATTAGTCATTTGTCTTGTTAGAAGACTGTTTCTGCTTCTTCCGCTCCCTTTTCTTTATTCTCTGGCATTTTGCTTTTTGCTTCAAAAGGAAACAATATTTTATGATGGATCTAATCAAACACAGCAGACAACTGTTAAGAGCCAGAACGCTCTGATAAACACACAACCTGCCCAGCACCAAACAGCAGACAGGCAAAGATAGCACCTAATTATAGCTGCTGCGCAGCAATGGTCGGGGCCGGGCAATTTTAGGCAAAATTAGGCAATTTTGAGCAACAAGCAGAGTGTAGGAAGATGAAAAAAAGGTGGTTTTCTAATGCGCATTTTATATCAGTTGAGGCTTGAACTCACAATTTCTGGCACAAGAGACTCTGCATATTGACTGATAGCTAAGCCAAATAAACAGGGAAAAGAGACAAGGGATAACAGGGAAATGTGTTGATAAAGAGTATTTGTCTCTCCGCGAAACTGCCTGGATCATAATCATTTTAACTTTAGTCGTCTCTAATCCACATAGCATGATGCCTGAACATAGGACTCTCACATTAGAATGTCCGTTCTGCCTTAGCCAAGGCTTGAACTCATGATTTCTGAGGCTGTGGTCCGTCTTCTATCTCACTGAGCTAATTGGCAAGTGACAGTTCATGTGTGGCTTCACAAGTTGACTAAGCCAAGCATCAGGGTGCCAGACAGTAACCATCCATGCCATGGAAAAGTAAATTTCAAAGTGAAAGTTCTAAATCTACACAAAATAATAAAATACACAAATTGCATCTAGACAGCATGGAGATGTTGGTCATTTGTTTTTAACAATGATTTATTGGCTCCATAAATTAAAAACTGATGTTTAAAAATGCCATTTTTGCATTGACTCCAATTATTTGCATGAGAGCGAAATTCAAAATGCTGTAAAAAAAAAAAAAAAAAAAATCTGTTTTTGAGATAAAATTCTGTGTACAGTTTACAGTCAAACATTTTGATGCACTGTAGGCTCAATTTTTTGATAAATCAAAAATCTGTGTGGATCATTTGTGTAGGACAGTCTGAAGATGCTCTGTAGCAAGTTTGGTGTCAATTGAGCAAAAATTGTGGGAGGAGATAGGTTTATAAGTTTTACAGTTTGTGGAAAAAAAACCAGAGTGATGGACTTCATAATTTGCAACAGGTTTAAATGTACAAAAGTTTCTTCAGTATTGGGGCTACATTTTGGTGAAAGATGCAAATCTGTAGCACATATGGTTGATTTGTTGTGAATTTTCAAAATTTTGATCTTTAGAGGCTTGCTGTAGCACCACCATCAGGACAATTGGCCTGTTTTTGCAGCTGAGGCAATCTGGCATCGGACTGGACCTTTGTGCAAGGTTTGGTAATTTTTCGCGCATGCAGTAGGATTTCCTCAAAGAAGAAAGAAAGAAAGAAGAAGAAGAAGAAGAAGATTGAGGAAAACAATAGGGTCCTGGCAGCTTAGGCTGCTCGGCCCCTAATTACCTAAGAGCATTTAAGCAGCTCAAAAGCCAGGTATTACCCTCAGGAGGTGGTCAAGACCAAAGTGGAGCTAAAAGTGTAATAAATATCTGCAGTCTTCAAGTTTCCAGAAACACAACTGAGGGAATGTGGTCACATGTGGCCCAGACCACCTCCAAATGTGGTCTGAGCGATCGGATCTCAAATGTGTTCAGACCTGCAATTAGTGCTGTCCACTTCTGATCAGATCTAGGGATCTACCTCACAATTCGATTAAAATTCAGAGGGCTATGATGCAATAATAAAACGATTATTGATGCATCCTGATGCATCTCAGTGCAGCTTGTGGTTGCTCATGCTCAGCTGTGATCACCAAAACTCAAGAAGGATCCTATCAGAAGTAAATATGATGGACAAGTTAGATTTAGTGGTGGGAATCTTTTTTTGTCTGATTTGATTATTGATTGAATGAATTGAATAGCGGACACAGTTTTCAGTCTCCTGCTTAAGTTCCACTGAAAAACAATATGAAACATAACTGGCAATTAAATGATCCGCTGCCTTTTCATTTTGGAACTGTAAACAACCTGACAGACAAAGTTAACAGCTGATCACCAGGGAGCATTTAACAGCTAAAGAGTCAGGTATTACTCTCAGGAGGTGGTGGAGACCAGAAATTGAGCTTAAAGGAGAATAAATATGTGCAGCCTTCATGTTTCCAGTTATTCAAAATGAATGCTGATGTGTCTCTGTGTGTCTGACACAGATGTAATATATGAACCCAGATAGGGCAGTGCTGCTCAGCCTTGTTTCAGATTTTGCCTAGTGGTCACTCACGGTATTGCAGTGAAAAATTCCCCACAGGCCCAGAAAGCGTTTTCCTTGTAAGTTACCCTTATAAAAGCAACATCTGCAGAACTGTTGACAGGACGCCTCAAACTCCAAACAAGCTCAATTATGATTCTCTGTATTATGAATTTTTGACCTGTGGAGGTTTTGTGTTTGTAAAACTTTCCTAAAGCCAAGAAAAGCAATTTAAAAATCTGTGACGTCATCAAATGTTTACGTGCCAAGCTTGTGGGCGGGGCCAGCAGGAGAAACACTACTGTGCATATACAGCAGGCCAAATACCACGATAGAAAACGTTTTTGGACTATGTGTCAGGCGAGCAATTCTCATGGGCACCATCTTTGTGTGCTGTATCTAGGAAAAAAACAAAAAAACAAAAAAAACAATACCCAACCTACCTCTACATACCAACAGGTATACCACTTTTTTCATATGAAGCATACTGCCACCATTCTTCATCATCTATTTCCTCCATCTTCCCTCTCATTCCAAAAATCGTTTGCTAATTAATCACATAATTTCACTTCTGTCCCTCTGTGCTTCCTCTGCCCTCCTAACCTCTTTCCATCTCTCCCTCCATAAGCTCTCTCCTCTCCCCCCATCCTCACTCCCATCCCCGCAGTGTAAATGAGGCGAGCTGCGATTGAACTCTTTATGTAAACAAAGAGTTCTGCCGCGTCACCGTGGATCGATACGGCTGATGGCCGCCTCGTGATTGTGGCAGCAGATGATGGGAAATGACAAAGACAGGACCTCTGCACACATCCAGCCTCATGTGAGTTCATTAACTGTCACATGAAGGGGGAAAAAAAAGCCTGCATGCGTCAGTCGAGTTTGACGCTGAAACGGCCATTTCCATCAAAGACGAACAGAAAGTCAGTGCAGTAGTCTTCTGCATTATTAATAAAGCTCAGAAATTCAGCCACGATTGCACTAAAAATAGATTTTGAGCAGCTACTCTTAGTGCACTCCTTGTTAAAAGATGACACTGGCTTAAGAAAGTTTCGACATTTAACACAGACAGTCCCCTATTAAATATATTCAAGGGTGACACTTTGTTAGTTACACACGGTGGAATATATTCTCCCATTAGGACTGAATGTGAGCGAAGAAGAGGCTTCTACTTCATAATCTGCTGCTACATTGTCACCAGGAAACATGCGTCACTCCTCAGTGGGAGACTCTCTTCAGCCCGCCCAGGGAAGGAGATTAACGCCTTTTTCTAATTTGATCATAGTAATTTTATGAGTCTGTCAGCGACACGCCTCTGTAGCAGTGACGGAGGCTGGTCGCAAAGAGGCCTTTAATTTTGGCTGCCAGTCTGAGAAACAGAATGAGTCACACTGAGTGCAGAGTGGCAGCGTTCGATCGGTTGGCTGGTCGAACTTTGGCGGCAGAGGAAGCAGCCTCATGTTTATACTTTCTCTCTCTGTGTCTCTGACACACAAACACATGCTGAAATAAACACATTAAATATGCATTTTCCCTTCTCTGTCGTTACATCATGCTGTTATTACCATTGCTCTCTCACTGACTTGTTAGGCACATACACTGTAAAAATACACTAGTTTTAACCTTAAAAAGTTGCGTCCGAGCTGCCTTAATGAAAAACCTGAAGGACATATTAATATTGGTCTCACTCATGGTGGGAAATTAGGGACTCTTTCTAAACATAACTGTCTGTCAGGAAAATGTATGCTTTATAACAAAAGTGACTAAAAAAGTATGTGCACTTTTATTAAGGACTTTTTGTACGGATTATTTTGATTTAATCCATCTTTACGGTACATGAAAACAGTCACTGTTCACCTGATGTATGCTGAATGTTTTTAAGATATTCCTCGTCCGCTCAGTTCATAGAAGTCTTCGGGTCAGGTGTTAGTCAGAAAGCTAACGTTATGCTAACAAGGTTCCAATTCAGTAACATTTTTGTTTATGAGAATCTTGATTTCAACAGAGGCTATGTGGTCCGTCTGCAACAGCCCGAGGTAGCGCATTGACTAGCGAACAGGATGTCAGATGATTTCTTCAGTGACTTTTTCAGGGACTTCATTGAAGCATCTCTCTCTCCCTCCTCTCTGGCACTCACTGACTCGCCCTGGATTTTTGTAGCCAAGAGACACTGTGAAACCCACATAGAAACAAACACTTTGTCCCGATTATGCAAAGACATTACGCAAACTATTTAAAATGCAACAACAGTGCCGAACCTCCATGTGAAATTAGTTTATAAACATCTGACTGCTGAAAGCACAAATTGTATGGTACTTACCTACGTCAGCAGTGGTTCGTGTGTGTGTGTGTTTTGTGCTTGGCAGAGGAGTGGCAGACGTCCCTAGTGACTGATGGGCCATATTTCTGCAGGCCAAAGGAGCCGTACGGAGCTGCCATTGTGTTCCTGCACAGTGTGGGACTTACCAACAACAGACCTGCATATAGAAGGTAGCACAAATATACAGTGTAATCAGACAGGAACACAAAGAGTCACATACATACCGTATGTTACTGTATGTGGCCAATTACCACACACAGCTGGAATCCATTTAATGTCATTGTTATGGCGGTTTCTCTGTGCTTCATAGAAGCCTTTGCATGTAATGGCGTGCATGTGAACATTATGCACACAATCTCTATGTGTAAACATTGTGTAACTTTAAACATGTGCATTCTGAACTGAGGCTTTTTGACTGCCAGGGGACATTAACGCAAACTCACATGTACTTTTGACTTTTTATTTATTACAATTGACCCTTATTAAGTCCCACCCCTTTTTGCTCTGTGCTCCAATAACAGTTGAGCAAGCTTTGTACATGGCACAACCTCAGTGAGCTTTCTCCTTTCCTGTTTCCTGTACTTTGATATGTCATGCGCAAGCTTTGTCTGTGCTGAAAAGAAAACAACATTTTGAAGATGGTTAAAAGATGTTGCTGAGTGACTTGTAAAAGTGCCACGTATATAGCCTATAATAACGTCTTAAATTAGCTATAGTTAGCAAAATGCCAACTAACTATATAGCTCATCTACATCAATCATTGGCTATCTAGCTAGCATTTTGCTAACATTAGCCAACTTAAAATGTGGCTATACATATATATAAATCTTGCATTCTTGCATTCAAATATACTTAGATATGCTATGTTCGGTAGCCTGGTGGCTCAGTTGGTGGAGCGTGTACTGGGGGCTGTGGGTCCTCTGCAGTGACCGTGGGTTCAACTCCGGCCTGCGGCCCTTTGTAGCTTGTTGTTCCCCTACTCTCTCCCCCTTTCCTGTTGTATCTTCAGGTGTCCTATAAATGCATAAAAAATGTGTATATGAAAAAAGATAAGCCATGTGCTAGGCCTGGCTATGTTGGGAAGAAAACCACATTTTGAAGATGGTTAAAATATGCTGTTGGGGCAAAACTCTACCATACTGGCTACCCAATGATTGATGTTGATTAGCTACCTAGTTGGCTAGCATTTTGCTATCTTTAACGAGGATCTGCACTCTACTGAGAGCACTCTTCTTCTTTAAGATATTACTATAGACCATATACGTAAATGTTGTTTTCACAGGTCCCCCAGCAACATCTTTTAACCATTGTCAAAATGTGTGGAGTTTTTTGTTTTTCTATTTTTATTATTTTTTTGTTGTTGTTGTTTTTATAACTAGCCTAGCAGATAGCTTATCTAAGTACAGGTAACAGGTAGGAAGAAAGTTGACTGAGGTTCCCAAAGGGGCAGGACTTCGGAGGGGTCAATTGCCTATTAGCACAGAAACAAAGCAACATGGGCATCCGTTTAATTAACTTTTTACAGGCTGTCACATTTTATTTCAAGCTTGGTCCAACAAAAACGTGTCTCTTCCTGTCCTGTTGCATAATTTCTTATTAAACCAACTGGCTGCTTACTTGCACTTGCATTTATCTAGCCTATTTGATATGCAAATATGTAACATTACAGAGACATATGGCTAGAGTGTAAGGGAAGAATGTGTTTGGAACATACTGAGCATACTGATGACAGCGCAGAAGTGAATTAGGCTGCAGGAGTGACTAAGACAGTTTGATGGATATTTGGGTACTTTTTGTTTTTCTCAGTCTAACTGGGTCACCGTCAGAATCAATTATGACTGATGTGAAGCTGAGCTGGCATCCTCTCTAAAAGAGCAAGCTACCTACTTTTAAAGCCTAAAGGGGGTGTGTTTGATGTGCACAAAAAGAATTTCAGTGGAGTATTCCATATAAGAGATATAAGACACCTATGGTTACCATGGTGACAGCAAGTGTTGTTCAAAGGTCTAGTGTGTAAGTGTGTTTATGGGTATTTATTGGCAGAATATGGCAGAAAAAGAATATAGTATTCATCAGTATGTTTTGATTAGTGTGTAATCACCTGTTTTTGTTACCTTAGAGTGAGCCATATCACCAGAGAGCACAGGTCCTCTTCCATGAAGGTCGCCATGTCGCACAACCACTGGCTCCAGATAGGGTCTTTCATGTTTTTTTGCGAGTTTCGCAGCCACTGTGGGACCTCCTACACACTTGCTTGGTGCCGCTAAATCCTATACACAGGTCCTTTACCATACAGCAAGCTTGGTGAACATCTAGTAGTAGGTCAGAAATACAATTCAAAAGAAACTGTTGTAGCTGTAACAGTGCAGTCAAACATACCAATACTATTTTAATGAAGAAGTGGTCAGTAATAATTAAAACTGCAATCTGATTTCAATGCTGCACTTGGTGCAAATACTTTCCCACACAACAGTAAGCCACGATAAAAGAAGTTTGTTAGCAGTTGAATGTTTTCAGTGTGAACTAGCATCAAAAGGAAATATTTGCTTTTCATTAGCAGTTATGTAACAGCTTGAGGAGAATGGACAAAAAACTGTGTAGCTGATATCAATTAGGCAAAATTATAAACAGTATTGTTGGATTACATACAGCATCTTTTCAACCTTCATGCATAGACTACAGTCACTAACAGTGAAAATTATTATACTCATCAGTTATTAATTATGATTCCACCCAGAACCAATTATTATTTGGTACCCATCCACAAAGCATCAGTGATGTTGGGGAAATGAGGTGTCACAGAGCCCAAGAGATATCAAAAGACAACACCCTCCCCAGCCATTGCATGTTCACCCCGCTGTTGTCTGGCAATAGGTACAGAAGTATCTGCTGTCGTGCCACCAGACTGAAGAGCACCTTCTTCCCTTAGGCTGTGAGACTGCTTAATTCATCCTCAGCACTCCTCCATGTAGAATAGTTTGTTCTACATTTTTTATTTTTTATCTCTTCAGCTAATCTAATGAACCAATCAAGAGGGAGTTACATCATGACATATAAATGAATATGTTGTATCTTTATGAATAGAATTTAGAATAAAGAGGCGTTTTAGAATAAACAGCTTTTGCAGAAAACATACAGTCCATGGATAGTAGATGGAATCTTAGCTTTGTACAAAACACCTTGGACTACAACAGCCAACTTTTAATATTCACATCAATCCGAAATAACAAATAACAAATAACTAGTTTTAGACAGAGGACATCTGTGGCCTTATAGTCCCTTGCTGCTTTCATGCTTCCCTTTCAGGAAGATTACATTGGCTCCTGCGGAAACCCAGATGAGCTTTTGTTAAAATTTGGATTAAAAATCAGGAGCTTGACTCAGCTTCTCAGCATGAAGACGCATTCAAAAAAGCCCAAAAAGAACAAGCTGAAACCCACCCAAAGGAGGCAAATCTCATAAGATATTGAATAACATGGCAGCATTAGACTTCAATCCAGACTTCTCGGGGTGACTGCTGTGTTGTATCACTTTTCATATCCAGAGACAATCTTTGGGATATAGTCAGCTATATTGAGTGAAACAATAAATGCAACAAACAGTCCAAAACCTGAATGAAACATTTAGGATGGGGGGTAAATTCCTAAATCACATACTGCCTCCAATAAGGATGTGCGCGATTAATCGACAATACGAAACAAAATCACCACCATTCTCTGTGATCAGCACCAGAAATAATGGTGAAGCATTTCGTGGGTTGTTGCCATGTCTTGTATAATAAAGTGCAATGTTCATAATGCACAATCCAATCAATCTCTGGGACAAGTCCCACATTTCCATGGCATTTCAAGTTCAATTCGGCAGTTGTGGAACATGATGAACAGCCTCAGTGGTTTTTTTTTGTTTTTTTTTGGAGAATGTTTAACATTATCAGTTAATAAATTGGGCTCATTTTGAACTGTTTTCTGTGTGTTTTCTTACATTTAGACCTGTCTAGAATAGTCTAAATTGTAATTTTAATTTCCAGGAACATTCTTAGCCTCCAAGTATTGTAATTGTAGTTCCATGTTAATAGAACAGCTGTCATTACAGGAAAGCATGAATATAATGTTGGTGAATTTCATTTTCACGATTATTTCCTGTCTGCATAAGTTACCTTATCCATCATCTCCACTAACAACACTTTCTTGCCACAGTCGCTTCCGTCGTCCTTGATTGGACACAACCTAAACAGTGCTCAGGCAGAGCAGAGTTGAGAATTGTAGATTAATGCAAGGGTTAAGATAGACAAGAGAAATAACACACGAGGAGGAAAAATGCCATTACATAACTAACATAACACATCATCATTATGTTTTGATTGCTTAGAAGATGCCTGAATCACAAGGTGAAGACTTACTGTACGAAAGACCTTGGAGACAGACAGGCTACTCTTGGCATGACTGATTGAGTTGCTGTTGCATAACACAAAGTGATTCACAGTGCGGCTGAGAGCCCCCACATCTGCCAGGTGAATGTTCTGATGCTTAATGATGTAGCACTCATTAATTGCAAAGTTTTGAAAGTGCGTTCAACAATACTCTCAGTGTGGTTTACAGTATATGCTTGTACTGGATACCAACTGTGAATATAAATCAGGCACACTCAAACTAATATCAAAATTCATTTTTTACAACAGAAATCAGTACATTTATTCTTGGTGTTTTTCTTTTCTTGTTTTTATTGGCCCAACTGTTTAATAAAACAATGATATTTAATGATATTTTAGAGTTTGATGATTTGAACCATTTAATGACTCACCCTGCACTTGAGGGTGTTATTAAGATTACATCCAATCAGACACTTTAAGTGCTAACCTTCATGACCAGTGCTAAAAGGGGGGGGGGAGTGTCTTGTATCAAGGTTTATAGACTTCACAAATCTATGATGTTCTCCTGTCAGTAAGACACAGCAAATTACGGCAAGATTATCTGTATAGCATCTCTCATCAACAAGACAATTCAAAGTGTCCATGGAAGTTGAAAGCACATCAGCCTCACAAGACTGGCCTTCATCTGCTGCCATGGGAAAAGCCCACACATTGGCTTTAAGCTAAGACACTGTTTCATAAATATGTAGAGAACGGCTTTATAACAGCTTAAGTATTATTATAGTTTATGTTACACACAAAGTGAGGAGAATTCAGATTTCAGTTTGACTTTAATGTTAATAAAAACTGTAAATTAGGCCTAATATTTCCAATTTAGGATAAAAATGCAAAAATATAATGCTTATTTATGGATATATAACGTTTTTGTGGCTAATCTAACTTGGTATTTCATGATTTCATCTTAATTAAAGTCACATGATTAGCAGGAAAGCAGGTCATTTCCTGTTGTGTTTGTATTTTGGAAAGTGTTAACTGGATAAAATCTCCAGTATAATATATTCAGAGGCTCTCACGCAGGGAATATTAGGCTGTGTCAGCTATTGAATTTGTTTAGTATTCTAATTTTCATTATTTTCATTTCTGGGGCAATAACCAGGCCCTGTGAACTCATCTCATTTCCTTTGCAACCATAACCTCACTTCCCCACAGCAACCTCAAGGCTCGGAAATATTCTATCAGCTTGATGGCAACAGGGGAACAATTGGTAAATTCTACAAAATTACACTTGGATGGT
Organism: Lutjanus campechanus; assembly: GCA_027495735.1. Classification (NCBI taxonomy): domain Eukaryota; kingdom Metazoa; phylum Chordata; class Actinopteri; order Lutjaniformes; family Lutjanidae; genus Lutjanus; species Lutjanus campechanus. Next base: position 21,998 of record JAJHUR010104624.1, on the reverse strand, counting down.
GCAAACGTGTGTGGTTATCATACATGATGTAGGTGTTTGAGTGTTTATGCATGTCTGTCTATGTTGTAGCTGTGGCTTTGGCCCAGAATCATCAATTACTGTGTCTTACCATAATCTACAGAGCCTGCTGCTGCTCAGCATGTGTCCTGCTGTGAGGTCTGGGGACGGAGGGAAACAACAAGTGAATCAATCTGTTTTCCATCTGCAGGAAGAAAAAAAACAACAAACACTGTGCGATAATCATTAATAGGCTAGCTAGTATAGATGGCTCTCTTCTGCATACAAATAACACGACTTTAGACTTTGAAACGACAATTATGAAAAAAAAAAAAAAAAGGTCCGGTGATACTAATTTCCATATGGAGGAAGTGGGGTGTTTGGACAGGTCAGAAATAAACAAAAAACACAGAACTTTCAGGAGGCTGGGTTTCGAGGCCTGCGTGACACCAATAGTCAGCGTTGTTTAAAGACCCCCTCCAGTGAAAATCATGTTTTTAACCTTGTTATGGTGTTTTTCATGTGTTACAAGACACATCAGGAGCGAAATAAGCAGTAAAAACCATGTCTGAGCATTTCTTGCTTTGAAGCTGCAGTGAGCAAGGGCAGTCTCAAAAAAATAAAAACAGATTCAGTCAGGCTGGGTATATGATGTCATAAACCTAAGGATCCAGTCCTGATAATCGAGGGGGTGGTGCTATACTTATGCCCAGCCCACAGGAGAAGCCAGATGTAGCTAATTACCATGATTAGCTAGCAAAACAGAGTATAGGCCAGGCTGTGTGGAGAGGACAGGTATTTGAATTTATTTAGCAAAAAAAACAAACAAAAAAAAACAAAAAACATATTAGACACAATTTATTACTTTGTACAGAGGATTTCATCTTGTTTAAAACATGATTGGAGGTGGACTTTAAACTTTTAAGTGACATAAAGTTATGTGTATCTGTAAGTTATGTGTATGTGTATCTTGCACTTATTTAAACCCAAACCATGATCTTTTCTTGAACCTAACCAAGGAGTTTTGTTGATTAAACCTAACCGAAATGCGATAGTTTTACATCAACCATGTTTATTTTTTGTTACCATGATGACAAAGGTCACCTTACTAAAATTATTTATTCACATATTTGTTGTGTATAGTTTTTGTATGTTTTTTTGTTTTTGTGAGTAGCATAAAGGCAATTACAATTAAACATTCTTATTATAAAGCCCTGTGTTGTTAAATGATTAATTACATGTTATATATTTATTAAATTAAAATAACTTTATAAAACATTGAAAGTAGGCTATATGCAAAAGAAAACGATGCAAATTTATACATTTTTGTCAAACAGTTGGTTGGAACTAATGTTCCACACCTCTCATTGAATAGATAGCTGATCATAACTGAGGATAATGGGGTAAAAACAACCCTGTCGCTTGCATAACACAACGGGATGTTCAATATTCCATTATTTCTGTTTAAGTAACCATTCTGTCACATCTTGTTTTGGCTGAATGCACCCCAGGTCTTTCGTGCTTGCCGTTGTATGGTACTCAATAGGAGAGTGCTGCCTTTTTTTCCAAAACAAAATACCCAAGATTCTAAGAAATGGATGGAACAGTGTGTTACTCTGTTCTAATTCAGTTGCACAGGTTGAGTAATACTTGTGCAGTTTTGCTCACTGTTCAGCAGCAGGGAGGAAAAAGGCCATGGTCACTTTCTGTAACCAAAAATGATAGCATTTCATTGAACGGTAGTGCAGCAGCAGAGTTTGTATATCACAGTTACTCACACACAGTGATGACATGGTGAGGTTTCTCTTCTTCTCCATGCAAACATAAGTGAGATGTGACATGGTCCAAGGTGTCTGACACTCTGGATAGTCTCATTCAATGTTTAAGTGACAGGATGCTGATACAGGGTGGCTTCGGATGAGTCACAGTGAAATGGAAGTTCTCCGATGTGGCCTCCAAAGAACCTCTGGGAAGCGTGTGAGTACTGGAGTGAGAAAGCAGCATTTGGAGGAACTCGAACTGTCTGGAAAAAGAGGAAAAGATGATTTTAGGAAAGTAAACGCAGGGTGAGTGCAAGAGATATAAATGCAACAAAATTCAGCATTCACAAAGTAATTGTTGCAGCAAGACGGAACAGAGGGACTTTGCAACAACCATGCCTGAACATCATACATCACTTAACAAAACTGTATTTATCAGTGTGCAGTACAGTACAGTACTCACTGTTTTGTAGCTGCAGCTGTGGAAGATGCTCCTTGAATGCCACCTCAACTTGATAAAGAGGTGTAAATATTACGACAGTAAACTGTAGATGGATATGTTAAATACAGATGGAGGTATAGGTATAAATGCAAGAAAGCTGCAGCTCAAATAAAAGTGTTTCATAACATCTCTGACCTCCTCGCTCAGACGATTGCATCCATTTTTTATTCAAACTTGTTTTTACAAGTTTGCAACTGAAATAAACCATAACCAGAGCATGAATAGAGATCAAATGATGACTGAAGCAAAGGAATCAAAGGAAGGCTTATCAATGTGATGTAATACTGGATTAGATCTGGTTTATTGCTATCTGCGAGTGCTATGTGACTCATAAGCTGTGGTTTTTAGGGACCCGTTCATCTGAAGAAGATTTTCGTAACATGTAACATTTGCTATTTTCACGTTTTGTCACGCTCGTCACCATCACATATTGTACAAACGCACACGGTACCCTGCCAGAAAGCATATTTAACATTGTGAAATGGTCACAGTTTGGTTATATTTAGGCAACAAAACTACTCGATGAGCTCATGCTTTAGGTTAAAATAAGTATATTATGTTATATAAAGGCTTACATCATGTGGCGTTATGTACCTTGAAGCTTTTAACACAAAATCTGGTCTCCTGAGTGAAACTCCTCTCTCACTCTTTGTACCACGCCAAAAGCCTGGTGCAGCACATACAGCCAATAAAGGGTACCTAGTGCGTCTCTTTGAGTCGCAACTTGGCGTAATAAAACATCAGTTTTTGATAAGTTGAGAATGATGGGGTTTTTTTTCACATTCTTTTTACATTACATTTTACAATTTTAAAAGACAAAGTTTGTCATAGTTTAGTTTAGTTTTATGAGAAACCGCTCAGTGAACTACATGTCTCGTCTCGCACAATATACACACGTCGCCAACTTCAGTCTCACTGCTTTGTACGAAAACAAACCAGCATCGGAGCTTCAGCAGCTAATGTTAGCTTTTGGATAGAGAAAGTCATGACGTCATTCACGTGACTTCTGGGTGTGTAGTCTTTCTAATTACGTATCCTCATACTCTGATACTTGACTTGAAAAATTATCTTTTAAACTGACAAACATCACATGTGTTCAAACTGGATCTCTTAGCTAGCAAGCTAAGATGGTGACCATGGCAAACATTGCCTGCTAAGTATAAGCATGTTAGTTCCATCCCTGTCAGTAAAGTCTGTCTGATGGCAAAGTAAAGTGCTGAAAATACTCTAAATATAGCGAACATATACACTGATACTGATTTTTTCAGGTGGACCCTTTTTTAGTGGCTAAAATGCATTTGGTTCTGGACCCTGTCTATAATAGTAGCTTCCCTGCTGGTACTCTTCTCTGCTTCTCCAAACTGGGGGCATGCTGACCACCATCTACTGTTGCTAATACACTGACTATCAATAATTAGCTAATTTGAGTAATCCAAACTCCAATCTCATTCAACGCTCTCTGACGCACTGTCCTATGACAACTAAGCCCCAGTCATATTCAGGTGTACAACACAGCCAAGACAACCTGACACTTCTATGCATCTATTTTAAACGATCCAGCTGTCTATACAGGCCGCACAAGATTATTTTTAGGCTTTTGTTTTCTTTTGTTGTCTTTTGTTTTGCGCAGACACAGTGATTCTTTGAACGATTCCTCAAAGAAGGGAGCATTATTTTAGCCCAATACAACTACATAATCATTTGCTCGAAGTGGTGAACACATTAATCTAAGTTTATCTGACTGAGAGAGTGCAAAGTAAAGTTAACATTTTAGAAACTGTGGAATTTTATCTTATAACGAGGTATACGTCAATGAAGTTTTAAATGCAAATGGATTGTGAACTGTGAATGACTGAAGGACAGCATGTAATGTCTTGGTACTTCACACTTTACACATATTGTGTAGTTGTAGGCATACAAAGACTGTGTTTCCTTAGACTTAATGTGCGGCAGAATAAAATGTATTAAATCAACATGACTCAGGTCACTGGAGTTGATCATCACTTCTATAGAAAAAAAAACAACAACACAATTTTTACTACTTTGGTGAGAAATCAGAGTTGACCTCATTCTAGGTAACAAGGCCATTTCCTCTCTTTCCATGCATGTCTTGAGTGGCTGCGACACTGTCGGAAATACACAAAAAATATATAAAACATTTCCGCTTAAAAAAGTCCCACAGCCCTATAAAATGCAATGAGTCGTGAGCAATATTTCAAATAGAGATGATTTAAGATCAGCTCACAGAACGGGCTTGTAGATTATGTTGGATGTTTATAATCTTTGTTGATTGATTTTTGGAGAGCATTGGCCTCATTTCTTTCTCCATGTTCTATATGATTACATTTCCATTTCTGGATGGCTGTCTTAATATATTTTTCCACTGAATGTACTTACTGCAGGGATGAGCATGGAGGGAAAACAAACATTGGCACAGACATGTAGGGAATCTAATGATATCTATTTCTGTCTTTATGACCAGGTCCTGTAGTCTCTCTGTCTTATCCTTGTCTCGTTGTGTCTCTCCTTTAGTCAAGTTAGGCGGAATATGAACTGGTTTCTCTGCTTTCTCTGCTCATCCTCAGGATAATGCTGTCTATTTTTTCCATCATTTCCACCTTGAAGATGTCTAGCCTTAAGTCCTTGAAACTTCTCCTGAAAGGTCACGATAACTGCGTGGTTACATGTCTTGTGGCATTTACTCCATCTAACTCTGTTTGACCTTCTTCTATACATTGTGCATCCTCTCGGTGTGTCTCACAAACAGATGATTGGATTTCCATCCGTCTAATGTGTTTGCTGCCGTCATGACTCTGACCTTACAACCACAGCAGAAGCTACAGACGACAGGATTCCCAACATATCTTACATACTGAGGAAGGAGGTTAGACGCACTTCAACTGACTCACAAGGACTGCGGGCCTGTCCAGCGCTCTCAAGGGCAAGATAGTCTTGTCACAGAAAAAAAAAGGAAGATGGATCAATGGAAGATGGATCCAAAAGTGCTGGAACACATGGACTGAGGCAACTAAATGTTTTATTATTATAAGACGTCTTCAAGATGCAGTGCGCACTGACAAGTTGGTCTCATAAAAATGTCTGTTTGCTCCAGTGCTTTTGTATATCTTACATAAGCACAGGAACTTCTGAGCAGAGTGGAGACAGAGTGTGCCAAGGTTGGTCTCAGGCTAAATGCCAATAAAACCAATCCCAATAAAATGTGCTGCTCAGGATGAAGTCAAGGACTTTAAATACCTGGGCTGGTGGGCCAACTTGACAGAGCAAGACCTTAAAGTGAGGAAGGTATTTAAATGGAAGGCTCTGAATGGCATGGCCAGTGTGTGGAAGTCCAGCCTCCCCCAACACACCAAGCTCAGGTTCTTCTCTGCAACATTAGAGTCCGTTCTTTTGTATGGATGCAAATTCTGGACCCTGAAACCCACTCTGCAGTCCCATGATACAGAGTGCAGCATTCTACACCAGAGTGCTGCATGCAGTACTGATCATCAACCATGGCTACCACGTCATCATCAAGAATCTGTATGGAGGGTTACCAGAGGTGAGAAAAAAGATAGCATCCAGGAGAATGAGTCACTGCCAGAGACATCAGGAGCTCCCAGCCAGCACACTGGCACTGTGAGAGCCAAAACATGGTTATCGGCTACAAGGGTGTCCAACATTAACATAAGTGGATGTTCCAAAGGAAGGTGTGGAAAGTATTGCCGAGCTAGCCAGATGCATGGAGAGGAAGATGACTGAAGGGCTCATCTGAGGACAACCTAATGAATGATTTTGCTCCGGAATTATCATCGAAACTGGAAGGACGATGCATTTTCTTATACTAGTCAAACTGTCCCATTATTGTCCCAATACAAACACCATTAAACAGGTAATGCAAAGAGTTAACTAGGGTCCTGTGTATGTTTTGCTTTCTTTAATGGTATTCAATATGGCCTCAGATCACAAAGTGCCAAACTGGAAGAAGTAGTCATTGCCTTCCAATCCATTTGAGTGATTTTGGATGTGGCACCTTCAAGTGAACTCTACTATTCGCACATGGACATTCAGGAACATTTCTGTCTTGCACCTTTTCAACATGCCAATCCAATGCTGGAATAGACGGGGAAAAGGACAGTCAAGCAGATTCTAGTAATGCAACACTTATGGATTAACCTGAAATGCCAGATGGTTTGTTACACGGAACCATCTGCTAAGTCGTCCTTAGACACTGTTTAGAAAAGGACAGGCTCTTTCAAAGATAGGTGATTGGTCTGTAAAAAAGTCTTACATGGGCTAACCTCAACCAGTCAGTCTTGCGGAAGCTGGTCAGGAGAAAAGCAAAAACTTTCAGCACTGTCCTTACTCTTCTTTCAATGTTCTGATATAACTGATGCTATTGCAGTATCCACACTAACCTCTTCAGGAGTCGTCATCGTTCGTTTGAGACAAGTCACTTCCATGGATGCTTCTCCATGTTGTCACAC